>VYXH01006177.1:2761-22235 GCA_013397275.1 Burhinus bistriatus | reverse complement strand
TAGGAAGTTCCATCTATACTTGAGGAGGAATGTCTTTACTTTGAGGGTGGCAGAGCACTGGCACAGGCTGCCCAGAGAGGTGGTGGAGTCTCCGACTCTGGAGACATTCAAAACCCATCTGGACACCATCCTGTGCAATGTGCTCTAGGTGAACCTGCTCTGGCCGGGGGGTTGGACTAGATCATCTCCAGAGGTCCCTTCCAACCCCTGTGATTCTGTGATGTCTCTCATTAAAACTATCCTGACTTAAACATAGGAGTATGCAGTCATCTTTTTCCTTTATTCAGCATTGGTTAGGTTACATCTGTAGTACTGTGTCCAGTTGTGGGCTCACCAGTACAAGAAAGATACAGGCTTACTAGACCGAGTCCACCGCAGGGCCACATAAATGATTAAGGGACTGGAACACTTTTCTTATGAGGACAAGCTGAAAGAGCTGGGACTCTTCAGCCTGGAGGAGAGAAGGCTCCCGGTTATCTTAGCACTGTGTACAAATAGCTGATGGGAGGGAATGAAGAAGAGGGAGCCAGATTCTTCTCAGTAGTGTTCACTGACAGGACATGAGGCCATGGACACAAATTGAGAAAAAGGAAAAACCATCTGAACAGAAGGTGACATTTCTGTACGGTGAGGGTGGTCAAACACAGAAACAGGTTGCCCAAAGGCATTGTGAAGTCCCAGTCTGTGGAGACTTTCAAAACCTAATTAGACGTGGTCCTGGGCAACCTGCTGTAGCTGACCGTGGTTGATCAAGAGAGTTGGATTAGACAATCCAAGAGGTCCCTTCCAACCTAAACAGTTCTGCAGTGCTGTGATTCTTTTGAGTCTTGAGTAGTATCTATGTGTTTGAGGGAGGGGGGCATTTGTTTTTTTAACTTTAACTCTGTACACTCCAGTAAAACCTGGTCTGGGAATACATAGTGCAGTATCACGGACCTTGGAGACTGGACTAAAGATCCTACAGAGTGGTTCATGAAGACTAGGAGAGTGATAGGTAGTCTCTCCACACATCCAGATGTAGCCTGCTAGGTGTGCCTGTGTTAGATGTATAGGATTGGAATTCTATCTCTCAAGATCCCGAGGCTGTTTATGGCCAAGGTGGTTAGCATGTTTTGGCATGAGGAAGAGAGATTTTCTGTACATGGGCCACCTGGAAAGGCTGTGCTTGGATTAGTCCTAAAACAAAGTCTTGTGAGGAAGGGAGAGTATGTGGGGTGAGCGATGAAGTGAAATGATGCCTTATTACCAATTTTCCACGTCACTACTCTTTCTTTTTCCTGAAGATGTGTAAAGGTCCTATTGGTGGTGGTGCAAGCTGGGGAGACACCCCAGACCAGGATGTCCTTAATATGCTGGGTTCTGATAATCTGAGCCGTCTGAAGAGGCTGCAGGAAAGATTTGTTGTTCCTCAAAGCATCAGAGGACCTTGTCCACCCCCTTCATTCCCAGGGTGCCAGCAGTTCTTCAGGGACTTCATCCTCAGCGCAGGAAGGTTAGCTGCCTGTGGTTGCTGTTTCCTTGGTGAAGTGTGTGGGTGAGTGGGGAACACCAGCATGTTGCTTGTGCAGTGGGGAGTTGTCCGGAGAGCTTGGGGCATGGTGTAACCTAGGCAGAGCATGTCAGAAGTGTTTTCAAGCTGCATAATACCACACTTAGTGTTCTTGGCCAGCATGTGTGGTGAACGGGTTAATAAGCAGGTTCTGTCTGGAGCATAGAATGTGTTTGTGTGTGTGCTACATTAGGCTAGACTATATGGTAATAATTTTTCTTCTATAAAACCATAATATCTTATCACAAGCTATCAGCATTTCCCAGTGTCAAGGCATGCAGTGCTGCCTAGCAAGGGCACTGGACTGGCCTTGTGTCATAGTGCATGAAGCTAAGGAGTTACAGAATGAAGCCAGGTTCATGGTTTTGTTCAATCAATTTTTGATAATCCACAGCATTGAGGAGTTGTGAGCTATGGGAGATTTGAACATTAAGTTCAGTTATTTTACAGCTTCCTGCTTGGACAGATCCATATTATTATCTTTATGCTGGGACTTGCTAAATAGCATGTGTTCAGAAAAGTACAAAATAAGAGTGGAAAAGAAGGGGGTCAGCCAGTACTAGTCTTGTCCCTTGCTTTCTTGTCTGTCAGTCTGTTCCATTGGATGTCTGCTGATGCTTGATACAACTCACGAGACAAGCTTGAAATTTTGCAGTGTGTTAGTTGAGGTTTTACTGCTGTTTTCAGCCCAGTCTGACTCATCATCATCTTTTGCTGAAGTTACCAGTTCAATCAGCACCTGATGGATAGTCTGTGCCTGAAGATACTCGAACTGAATGGCCTTACTCTGGTGGAGCATGAGCACAGTGATGGGGAAGCAGATATGGATGAACAGGTAAGCTTATTTTTTGCAAACACATCTGGCAGGAATTTCTCTGAGCTGTTCCAGTATCCAAAGAATTAGTGGCTTGATTGTGAGATGCCTGGAGCTTCCACCACTATATTTGCAGGGCAAGAGCTGCTTGATTTGGTTTTCTTGTAACTCTGAACTTGATTATGAATTCCTGAGCCCCTTGACATTTACTTGCATGCTTCAGGGTGCTTCATAGAAATGTGTCCTAAGAGATGATGCACCATAGTTGGAAAAGTGAGAACCTCTTTTTAGGTTGTTAGTACCCTGTGTTAGATCAATGAAATAACTTGAGTCCAGTTGTTGCACTCAGTTGCAATAGCTCCTTGTTACTTTTCCATGTAGAAAGATTTTAGTTAGAATGAATTTGTAGTCATGCCTGTTCATACCTGTTCAGATGTTTCTTCAGTCATCTGTACCTATCAGAGGTGTCACAGCTTATAGTCTGTTAGCAAAGTAGCAGCCAAAGGTTCATGAAGACTTGCAGAGCAGTAATGGTATAAAGGAGGCAACATGAGATCAGATCTCTGCCCTCTCATTGACTCCAAAGTTGTTAATATGAAGATATGATTGACCAACTGCTTGTTTTGTAAAGCTCTTGAATTAATTTCTTCTTACCGTAAGTGAAGCAGTGGAGGCAGAAACAATTTAGAATGCTTGATAAATATGTATTTTGGAAACTTACCTTTATTAAAAGCAGTGACGGAGCTATGTGGTCCTTCTACGTAAAGGGAGTGGAAGTTTAGTGAAGGTAGTTGCTTTGCCAGTTTAGGGTAGCATTGCCCCGGCTTGCTTTTCTTCATTTCAGGATGAAAAGAAGCGTTTCACTGTGGTCTTATTAAGCCTACGACTTCTTGCCAAGTTCCTGGGGTTTCTTGTTTTCTTGCCATATCGCACTGTGGAGCAGCCAACTAGAGACTTGCAAGACTCTGCAGTAGCATTAAGAAACCAAGTAAGAAACCAAACTCTTCTAAGAAATTTAACGTGGCCTTTTGCTTGACAGGCAGTTATTCTAATCCAAGGAGAGGAACATGAATAGTTATGCCCTTTCAAAGCAAGCCAGTGGTTTCTGGGATGATGTTACACTGTTCTGTGCCCCTGCTGCAAATTCTGGGGTTGGGAACAAAGGAAAGAAGAGTTTGTGTAAGCTAGAAAAGAGGGAGCAATGCACTGATGGTGCATTCTCTTATTTCTGCTAATCTTGGGCTGTCACACCAGAACTCTGGCCTAGCTGAGAAGACTTGTATTTATAATGTAAAATCCAGCTACCAGGAATGTTCTTGTTAGTTTCACACCTATCTCCTAGCAGTGTGCCACATTGAGTGCAAAGAGGCAGGGGTTAGACTTTGACTCTGCATGTACAGTCAGGCTTATAGCCTTACTTTTGAAAGTCCCAGTGCGACCTCTGCTCGTCATCATAGTGTGGTTTTTATCTCTGCTCGTGTGCAGAGGAATGTTTTCATTAGTCAGAAAGTCACCTCTTGTACGGAAGATTAAATCCTAGAAAGGAAAGTCAAGATCCAAAGTTTTTCTTTAAGTATCAAAAGGTAACTTCAAGCTGCTGCTTTAACTTCTGTTGTTCATTAAGACCCTGCCTGTACTGGATGTATTGAAGCTTCTGAGACAATCTATTCGGGATCAACGTTCTATTCTCACTATTCCTTGGATTGTGGAGTACCTTTCCCTTGTGGATCATATTGCTCCTTTCCTTGATTACTACAGGAAAGTATTTTGTCTCTTGCTGCAGGTATACAGGTAAGAGCCTGGGAAAGGATATTTGTTAAGAACTTTTCTGTGAAGATTTGCTTACTTAGTTGAGGTACCTGGTGTTTGAGAATGCATGCTGGCCCTAGTTTGAGATTCTTATAAAATTACTTTTTTGCGTGCAAATCATGAGCACGTCTAACATAAGGCTGCAAAGGGAGCACATCCTAAACTCGGAGATTAGTATTTGATTTAAATATGTGTTTTTTCATTAAGTAAACAAATTCTTTAAATCCCCACGCATTCTACATCTGCAGCTGTGAATTTTAAACCGAAAATTTGAACCTTAAACTTACAAGGTCTCCCATGCCTAAATACTGCTCTAGTTTTATTTTTTATATACATGAGGAAAATTCGAAGCATATTCTAGAGAGTTACTTAATGCTAGCTTTTCCAGTGTAAACAAAATGGCATGTTAGATGTATACGTACAAAAAAGTAGAGCTTGCTCTCCACTCTTTAGGCAGACAAGTAGGGAACATGTACATGGTGACAAATAGTATAATTAGAAAGTGAGTGGTTTGGGACTTTTTTTCCTTAATGAAAACTGAGCTACTGAAATCTAACATTTTCTCTTGTGACTTTTGCTGCATGGCAGGTTAATGGTCCTTTCTGAAGATAAGGAGATAAGTTTCCTGAACAAGCTGCTGATCCTTGCTGTTCTGGGTTGGCTTTTTCAGGTAGTCTCCTGTGTGCACACAGCTCTTCCCTGAAGAAAAAGCAGGGCACAGAACTCAATAGAAAGTAGTATTGAAATGAGTTAAACCACTTTAAAACAGTAGTTTGTTGTTTTGTTGTTTTTTTTTTTTTATGCTAGTGTAGGGTTTAAAGAATTATCTATATTCTAATGGAGAATTATTTTCCTTTAGTGGAATTGCGTGAAGCAACATTTTTTTTTTCCAATAGGAATTCTAATTGCTGCTGAAACACATTCTGTACTTACAAATCTGCATCCTTGTAAGCAAATTGACAGCTGGTTCCTGTTAGAACTGGAAGCTCTTGTCACAAAGATGGGGTGGTAGCTGGCAGCCTTGAATTACTAGGGAATTTTTTGTCTCATGAAGGGATGATGTGTGATGAACTTTTAAAATCCTATTGTGCCTTCAGTTGGAAGCAGTGTAACTGATTAGCATGAACCTGTTGGAAAGGTGAAAGATGCTGTATCAGGAGGGTAAGGAAGGTGGCTTATGTTAGTGTGATCAAACTAAATCTTTAATTTTATGGAAAGGTTCTCCTTAGGGCTGAGAGGATCCTTAGTGCTATTTTTTTTGTGGGTGGGAGGTTGGTGAGATTTTACTGTCCTCTTTATGAGAAATGATGTAAGTTACTGACTGCTGTTTGGGTTGTAACTGCCGGGGTTTCTGTTTCAGGTTCCATCAGTCCCTGAAGAGTTGTTTTTTACCACTGATGTCAGGCAGGAGGGGTTGATGCTGGATACTGTGACATCTGGTCAGGCTTTGGTGAGTTAGTGCAGCAGCATGTCCTCTGAACCTGTGGGTGAGGGTGGACCTACCATGGCCTCAGGAGTTTAAGATTTTATCAGGAACTTGGCTTCAGTGCAGCTGCATTGAGCATATGTAGGCCAATGGATGTGATGCCCTGGTTTGTCCCGGTGCCTCAGTTGCATTGCATCCTGGGTTGTAAACTGTGTGTGGCTTTGGGCTTTTGTCAGGCAGGAGCCATCTCACCTGCTGCAGTGGCTTGCAGAATAGGTGCAAAGTTATACTGGAGGATCAGATGCTGTTTTCCTACTCACTGATTATTGCAGCACAAGGTGAGCTGTATAGACCTGTAGCTCTTCCCAGAAATAAGTAATAGTAATGGTGAACTCAACAGAAATAGTAAGATAGGATTACAAAAGTGAGGTTGCTGTCTTTGGAGTGACCTGTTTTCCATTTGCATGATAAAGGGTAATTGAACTGAAAATAGTGTGAGCAAGCAGAAAAGGAGGTGAGTTTATGGCATGTATGACGTTTCAGATAACTCCCAGACATGCAAGAGAATACATAGCATTCCTTGAAAAATGAGTGGTGTGTTTTCTAAGATGTATGTGTATCTCATTCTAATTAGAAAGTTCTGTTTTGCACTGTCTCTTCAGTGGCAGAGATAAGATGCAGAGATCAACTGATTTCCGCCCCCCACCTCCAAACGAGTGCAGTACATACTGTCCATGTGGATGGGATTTGAAGTTGCTTTTCCTTCCATGCCTCTGGCTGTGCTGTGTAATACTGGGGTGCCATTACTCCACAGTGTGCTGTTCCAGTGAGTCTGGATGAAGGCACCTGTGGAGGTGTAATGCCTAGCAGATGTACCTCATTTATTCTTCTCCATGGACAGGTTTCTCTTCTATAAGTAGCTGTGGCAACAGTCCTGGTTCCCTTCTGTAACCATCAGCTTTCAGCTGGGCTTTGACAGTGATCAGAAGCAAAAGTTGAGCTACACTAAATTCAGAGCAGCTCATTGTGTGTTACAGGGCTGGACTGAACACTTAGGCTGCAAAGTTCAAAATTTTACTGTGGATTTGGAATCCAATTATTTCTATTGTTTTCATGGAAAGGCAGTTCTGAAACCTGCCTGTGACCACGCATATGGGATTTCTGACTTGAAGACTGTTTTCTTTCCTGCTATGTCCTTTCAGCATTTCCTTCCTTTTCTCACCAGGACTGTGTACCCTTGGTGGATCAGCAGTTACTTTATACCTGCTGTCCCTATCTTGGTGAGTATTTTATTTATATTTGCTATATAAATAAAATATTAGTATATATTTATTTTTATTTATATTTGTCCTTTGGTACTGAGTCCTCGTATCATCTTTCTTACCCCTCCTCACAACTTCAGGTCTCAGTTGTATATGAGTCAACTTTGATTAAAAAACTGTATTGCGGAAGCTTATGCAGCTGTGAATAGTATCTGGTGAAGGCGGGGGAGGTAGGCTACACAGTCAGGGTAGTTGATCTACAGAGCTTGAATACAGAGGGACAGGGGAACTCATCCTTCACAAACTGGAAGGAAGCATTGTAAGGAGTAAGCGTACAACTTTTCCATCCTAGGTATAGGGAGAGGTGTTTGTATGGTGAGGAGCGCCTTGGTCCTTGAGCATATATCTGCTACCAGGCAGACGGGAAGAGTCCTTTTGTGCCCTGGTGCTTTATCAGGTTGTGGTTTAGAGATATCTTTTTCCTGGGATCTGATTGCCATTGGTGAAATCCCTCTCTGTAGACAACAGAGTCCCAGATGGTGGGATGGTGCTCTGCCTCTTGGGACTTAGGTGCTAGGAAAACTGTATGTTAAACCTGCATCATGAAAGCTTTTAGGGGTTGAACATGTCTTCAAGCTTTTCCCCTAGTATTTTCTCCTGGTCCTGTTGGAATTTTGGGTAACTCTGCTTGCCTTGTCCTTGTAGACTTTACAGTTCCCGCTTGCCATGCTAAAAAGGGATGCACGGAAATGACCGCTCCCTGATCCTTCTGAACAAATCCTATGTGCTAGGGAGCTTTTTGGAAGCCTCCTCTTTTATCTCCGGAACCTTGCCTGCCTTGCTATGCCCTGCCAGTTAAATGGGTGGGATGCTCCTCTGCTTTTCTGAAACTTCAGCTTTCACAGAAGCTGAGAGTATCTGCCCTGGAAACAGGACTGACAATGTGACAGTCTATCTTGAGTTTCGATTTGTTCCCTTGCTTATGGGGACGATGACTGCTTTTGCATGTTTTTCTTCACAGGTGAGCTGCGGAAACTACTTGCCTCTTTTGTGGCTGGTAGTGGAACAAAAAATGGTGGCTTTATAAGGAAAATCACTCCCACAGCTGCAGAGTCCTTGGCACCCAAGGCTTCTGTAACACAGCGGAAACTGCAGGTAATGAAATTAGGGAGTCACAAAGGGAAGCAGGGCAGGAGAAAATGCTTGTGTGAGGGTAGGGTGCACCACAGTGTCCTAATGCTAGGGAAAGAAAAGAATGGGCCTAGGCAGCAGGGAACAGTGTTTAACAGTAGGGTATCCTCACTGCTCATTCTTCTGTTATAGTCATGTGGCTGGGATACCATGTGGGTGTTGAAATCCAGGATAACTTCATTAAACATTCTTGCAATTGGAACAACTAGTCTGTTTCTCTGCCTGCCTCTTCTTTAACATAAAATGTTAGTATGTTTCTCCTACTTTGTTTTGGTTAGATTGTAGTCCTGCTTTCCACTGAAAGAATAAACTGTGTAGGAGCATACAGGATTAGCAGCCTGTCATTAAAAGAGAGGATCCCTTCTTTCCAAAAATGAACCCGATGTGGTGACTCACTACTAATAGGTGCTGTCGGAACTCTCCCATTCTTCCCTTTACTGGGCATTTGCTTTTGTAGCATCATAAACCCTGATAATGAGCTTTGGGTTAAATGGTTAGAAGGAAATAGGGAGGAAATATTTCACAGTGGTGCTGAATGCTACACTAGCAGAAAGTTCTAGTCTAGGCAAATTGCATGCCTTTTAGCACAATTCCAGATGGTAGTTCTGTACATTCCTGTGTTGGAGAGAGGAGGATCTGGGTGGAGTGCTCTAATCGATTGTAGCACTTTTCTCGTGAACAGGTAGAGTTGGAACAGGCGTTCTTCCACAACCAGCCACCCTCCCTACGGAGAACAGTTGAATTTGTGGCAGAGAGGGTGGGATCCAACTGTGTTAAGCACATCAAGTAAGTGCTGGTGAACTGTTCTGTGACTCAAGAAGTAACTTTACACTAATAAGGCAAAGAGTTGATCCTTTAAAATTTTGTGTATGGGGGAAAGAAAGCTTCCCTCAGAGTATGCTCTATAGCAGAACACCAAGGCTATATAAGGTTACGACAGTGGGGACCAGCAACATCTCATTGCCATCATAGAGAGAAATTTGTGAAGGGATGCAAAGAGAAGGGTTATATGACTGGGACACCTGGAATGTGAAAATAATACAGCATTTTGAGACTTTATATCCCTTTCAGACCATTCTTGCTAATGATAGGAAAATCTCAGGTCAGAAGGGACCCCTGGAGGTCATCTGATCCAAACTGCTGCTAAAAGCAGGGCCAGCTTTCAAGTTAGGTCAGGTTGCTTCACACTTTTTTCAGCTGAGTTGTGAAAGTCTCTAAGGATGGGGATTCAGCAGCCTCTTAGTACCATGTTCCAATGCTTAATTTTCCCAGGCTTTGTGAAAAACGTTTCCTTATATCCTATCAGAATTTCCCTTGTTGCAGCTTGTGTATGTTGCCTGTCAACCTTTAACTGCGTGCTTCCTGGAAGCATTGTTCTGTCTTCTCTATAACCCTTCCTTCTCCCTTCACCTTCTTTTCGCCAGGCTAAGTAAAACTGGCTCCCCCAGTCTCCTTGTAGGTTGTGTGCTCCAGCATCCCAGCTATCTTAGTGATATTTTTTCCACCCCCCCTCCTGTCACTCAGATTGTCAATGCCTTTCTTGTACTGGGGTTCCAAAGCTGGGCAGTGTACTCCACATGCAGCCTCATAATGGTGAGGGAGGCAGTAACTTTCCTTGACTTTCTGACTGCACCGTTGCTAATGTCAGCCCAGTATAAGGCTGGCCTTCTTTGGACACTGCCAACTTATTAGCTTGTCTACTGGGAACCCCAGATCCTTTTCTGCAGAGCTGCTCCCTAGCCAGTAGACCCCAGCCTGTATAGGTACACAGTCACCACCCCATTGTCAGCCCATTTCTCCAGCTTGTCACACTCCTTCGGAACGGCAGCCCTGCCCTCCAGCCTGTCACTCATGACCTTGCTGAGAGTTTGCACTGTCCTGTTGTCCAACTTGTTGAAGATGTTAAATGGTACCAGCCCACAAGGAATGCTGGTTGTAGTAGGCTGCCGTTGACATCTTTGAGCTTCTGACCGCTATGCATTGAGAGTATAAGGGTACTGTTGCCAGAAAAGATACCTGTAACCATATATGTTTCTATTAAAACCTAAAGGCTTTTGATTCTTAAGTTGTAGTACTATTTTGATATCTTAATTGCTGCTTTCTTCCTTACAAAAAGAACAAGGAAGATGGTACAGTACTAAATGCAGTGTGATTGATTCTTTCTGAGCAGAGTGGTTTATTGCATTTGTGCCTGAAGAGATGAGTATCCTCCTAAATTGTGGAAACGGCTAGTTACAGTTAGTGTGCACTGTTTGTTGTATTGATTTCGGTCTGTCTGATTGTTCTTATTTTTTTGCAGAGCAACACTGGTAGCAGAGTTGGTTCAAAGGGCTGAAGTCATGTTGCAGGATAAAGTGAAGGAGGAGGATGCTAATCACGACAAACTGCTTGAAGAGGTGTGCGCTCATCTGTATGAGGAAGGGGCCCAGGCACTCATCAAAGGCAGAGAGTAAGGAGGAAAAGTTATTTAAACTTGTGCCTTCCTGTCTCTTCTTATCGTGGAATCTATAAGCCTAATTTGTCTTGGCCTGTCATGCTCAGGTTCTGGCAATTATAAACCCTGACCTCTGCTCTTAGGGTGACTGTCTGCTGTGCCTCCAGCCAGTTAATGCCATATTTGTAGGAAGGACTAAAGGTGCTGTGTGTCCCTCTGCATCCAGCTCCAAACAGACATCCACTGCAGCTATTGTATTTCCGCTCTTTGGAAAACTAAGTATTGCACCTTGGTGGCTTGTAATTGCTTTTTCCTTGTCTGGTTCTTTTGGTCCGACTTACTTCACTGCAGTCTTCCAACTGGTTTTGGCTGCAAGAGAGCGTGTGAAAGTTCCTCTGGTAATGAACCTCTGAGTGTTGTCCAAGAACTTTGACTAATCCTGTGGCGTGTTTTCTTTCTTTTCTTGCAGATTTTGCAAAAAGAAAGGTCCTGAGGCGGTAAGGGTGTTATTGCCAGAAGAGACATCTGCAGCAGTATGTATTTTCACTAAAACTTGCTAAAGGCCCTGACTTTAAGTCTGGACTGTTACCATTATTCCATTACTGCTTTACTTATCCCTTAATAGCTTAGGACAATGGAATCTATTGATGCCCTCGTGTGAGGACTGATAGCTGAGAGAAGTCACCTCTGCCAGGCTGCCTTGGATATTCTGGCTAAAGTGGTACTCTAGCCAATAGCTAACTGTTGAGACTAGAACGGTATATAAATTGCATTCATCTTGCAAGGATAATGCTTTTGTTTTAGCATCCGCTTCCTCAAGAGTTGATGGGGTTTGGGAAATCAAAATGGGTCAGTCCTGTTGCTCAGAGTAGCAGTTCCCACAGAGGACCACCTAAATGTTGCATGCAAAAATTAAGCCTTTTCCCTCTAGACTTCCTTCTGACTTCTCACTGACGATAGTGCTGTGGCTGGTAGTAAATCTCCTATCACTTGTTATCCTCCCTGTGAAGGTTTTAAGTAGTGCAGAAGACATTGCAGTGGAACTGGCTACTGAGAAAGCCTGTGGCTGGCTTTCTGCCAACATTGCAGGTGAGTCTCCTTACCCTGAACTGGGGCTTCTAACCTGTGTGTTATACTCTTTTTCTGAGATCAAGGGGTAGAATTTATTCCAGTGTTATAAAGTACTTGGTCCTACTCATTTTTCTTTTAGTGGGAAGCATGCAGTTGCTCTGTCCCTCCTTGTTTAGGAATAAGAGGAATGATTTCTAGCTCCAGGAACCTTCTTCAGGGATTTTTCAGGCTTGGCCCATGTAAGTGATTTTTAGTTATGGAGGCTCGTAGGATGGTGAGAATGAATGCTGTGGAAAGCTTCTGAAAATGTCTTCTAGGCTGAAGTTGTCTTACCACATATGATAGACATCTACTCTCTCAAGCCACCTTATGGCCCACATGTATAGAGTGCTTCTGAAATCTTCTGTGAAACAAACGCCTCTTGGACTGCGTGTGTTTTCAGCAGGCTGAAGGCAACTGTAGTCCTTTTACTCTGTAATAGTGCATTGGCAACTCTTCAGAATCTCTGAAATTGTTTCAGGAGGTTGTGCCAAGAATCTGAGGAAGAATATCCAGCACCATTTGGAGCAGCAGGAGTTTAGTGTCTTGGATGCTGGTCAAAACTTATTTTGGTAGAAAACATACGGCTTTCATGGGCACAGTGGTTGAACTGATACGATCACGCTGATTCAGCTTTCTACTTTGGCATTGCTTCTGGGCTTCGCTACTGTGTGCATTAAACCCACTGGAATATTTTGGAAAATGAGATTAATTGCCAGTGGTACCTGGTGGTAATGAGTGGCTGCCTTTTAGAAGTCTCTGCTCCTGTGCCTCTGCCCATTAAATAAAATGGGAGCACAGAGTGAGAACGGCTTGAAAGTGTAAACTGTCCTTTCGCCATGGCGCTCTGAATGAGAGGCTAATAAGGGTAGTGTTTGGAAACAGTTGCCTGCCTCACTGGAGAGAAAAGCAGGAAGGAGACAGGATTTGTTCCCTGTTCTTTGTAGCACTCATCAAAAGAGAAGTGAAGGCAACCTTCAACAGAATGCTGAAAGCCCCAGGACTTTCCTTGCCTGGCGAAGATGCTCTGGAGTTGAGAAGGGACTGCCCTCCAGGCTGTCAGCACTGTGCTCCATTTCCCTCCCAAATCATCAACGAGATTAAGGTACATGGTGTTCACTTACTGGCTTGCCCTAACTCCCTTTTTGTTTTTCACCTTGGTGTTTGGTTTTTGTTTTTTGGTGTTTTGTTGTTGTTTGGTTGGGTTTTTTTTGTTTTTTTTTTTTTTTAAAAAAGAGATGTTCTTGTTCTAAGGAACTGGCTGTGAGGACTGTTTAGGAAGCACAAGTGGAAGGTCTCATGTTTTCTTCATCCCTCTGCTCGCTGTCTGTGTGTAGATCTCCCACACTGTGTGTAGGTCCTGGTCAGGAGTACTATGTCAAATACAGGATTTCTGGTAGCATGGCAGTGGCTGTTTTGATACATGTAGCATAGAAACCATAGCGTGGTGAGCATTGTGTACAACTGGATGCTGAAGAGTCAGCATATCAAATTAGCTACTTTTTTGTATACTTACTGTTTTTATGGAGAATCCCCTGGTCTCCATTTAGAGTAAGTATTTCCTGTTGGCCCTTTCAGTTCTGTAGAACTTGGTAGACTGTCCCATCTTATACACCAGGAATTCGACATTGAATTAAGTGTCGGATGAATCTGAAAGATTTTTGCCAGTCTGCATCTGCACCTTCATTCAGCTATAATCAGGGAGAATCAGAATATCTTAAAAAAAAAAGTCATGATATGGACTGAATTTTAGCCTTACATCCAAGAATTTTTCTATTCAAGCTGGTTCAAATCACAGTTTGGTCTTTTCTCCCAGGCTTTTAAAAGGTCACTGTTCTTGAAAAAAAAAAAAAAAAAAAAAAAAAAAAAAAAAAAAAAAAAAAAAAAAAAAAATTCATGCAATTATATAACCTGTGTGAGTAACCCTGAGGAAAAGAAGAATTCTAAAAACCTCGCTTTTTTTACCATTATGTATTCTGCCTATTTTTGTTGCTGCTGCTTTTCTGCTTGAGCAATAATAATGGATCTCACTGTCATTGCATTCCCAACAATTGTGTAAGAATGAGTACATATCTTGTAACGTTTTCTTGCTTGAGATAAAATAAAAAGAGGAGGGTAAGGTATGTGAGAAAACCAGGGGCGGCTTCTGTAAACTGTTACTTTTTGAAGGTATGTTTGTATGGCCTCTTAAGATAGAGCTGTTAAAATATATTTTTCTTGTTTTGATTTCCATCTTGGGTTTCTGATATGGGGTGGTAGGTCACTGGTGATAGGAAGTGCTACCACACGTAAAACTTGCCCAACTAGTTTTCATGCCATAACGCTATTAGTGCTCTTCATACTCAGCTTTTATTGATACAGAAGCCACCTTGACAATGTAACAGGACTCTGGATTTCTCTAGCCCTTCTACCCTGAACTTGCTTGCTGCGCTATCAGATCTGTCTAGAGCTTTCAGAGCTAGTTACTTTTAAGAAGGATGAACTGGTTGCCCTCATTGACTTTGACTTCATAACATTAGTGAGAACTGTGGTAGAAAATCAGACCTAGGTAAGGTTGTGGAAAAATTCAGCCTTATGAAATGAGGAAGATAGTAGCTGAATTTGTTTCTTTTTTTTTTTTTTATGAGGACCTGAGGATTATCTATGAGCTGCTTTGTCAAAGGTCCAAAGATCTGTTTGTGGAAGTGCAGGATACTAATCGGTGAATTGCTGCTATCTTTTTCATCAAGGATGTGCTCTGTGTTGCTGTGGGCCCACGGGATGAGAGTGAAGTTATTGACTACGTCTGGCTGGAGTGCCTGCTAGGAAAATTGAGTCAGACACTTCGATGCAGAAAGGTAGAAATGAAAAAGCAACAAAAAAACTCTTGGACCACTTTGAGCTGTCTTCGTACCTGTAAAGTTGTTAGCTTGCTTTGCCTCACAGTTGAGTTTGGTTGAATGTTTTTTTTCCTGAGCTCAGATGTGACAAAGTTGCACTGCATGTTTTCATACTGTGTAGATCTGCTTGTTACTTACAATTAGCCTTTGTGGATCCTCTTTCCATATATGATCTGTACTTGTCTTTCAGTCTTTAACGGACTCCTGATTACAGCTCTGTGCCTCTTGCTGTAAATTGCCTGCTCTTCTCTGATATTTTTATCCCTTTTGAAGCCCTGTTTTGTCCACTCTGCAGCATGGGGACAAAGATACAACTTTTTTTTGTTTTCCAGTTCATGTGTCCCACATCAGAACAACAGCTGGCAAAGTGCACGGTTGAGTTGGCTTCTTTGCTGGGTAAGTCAGTCATGATAAGCTATTTAAGACTGAAGTCTGTTATTACAGTTCTCTTAAATCCTTGGGGTCAGAGACTTCAGTATTTAGAGCTCATGGATGTTTGATTCTCTTTGGCGTCACTGAGTCTGCAGATTTTTTTTTCTGTCAATTTGGGTGGTGGCTCTTCTTCTCTTCCACCTTCTGCAAAACAGCATTATACTGTGACTAACCATCCTTCAGATCTGATGTTCTATTCACATCTCCATTGTGTTTTATTTATTGGTACCTTCATTTAAATCTGTGATGTGTTTTCCAGTATTTCTGCCTCTGAAAAGTTGCAGCTGAGTTTTGGGGTTTTTTTCTTCCCTAAGAGTAAGAGCCTGTTCCTTTAAATTATATTTTCATGGCTCTTTCTGGAGAGAATGGAAGTAACTTGTTTTCTGTGTATTGTGACTTCTGTGAGCATTTTCAGTTTGGTTTTTTTGACTCTTGCTCTAATGCGTTAAATACAATGTTTTTTTTCAGCAGGCGCTAGTGACCTGGATGCAGGCGTTTTCTCCCTGGGCAACCTTCTAATTTCCTGGGTTTAGAACCTTCTTAAGAATTTTAGAGATGGTTCATTCTTTCAGAAAGCAGTTCACACCTGAATATTGTGAAATTTCGTTCTGGGGGCAGCAATGTAAATTGGCCCCATTCCATTAGTCTGTACCAAGGAAGATCTGGTAACTTCCCTCTGTGTATGTTTAGATGCAATTAAACACTCTTCAGCTTTACTTTCACTTGCATGAAGTTACGCAACTCTGCCTATAGTCAAAACTATGAACAACTGCTTAATCTGTTTCGAGATTTAAATATTGTTTTACTGTGTTGTTACTCTCATCTCCTTTGGAGTAACACCTAGGTCCTCTTTTATTAAACATTAGACTGTTACTTAGTTGTCTTTCAAGACTTGGGTCTATAGCTTTAGATACCAGCCATGCAAAATGTGCTGTTGGATCAAGATGATGACTATAAAAGGAAAATAATGCAGCTATAGAAGTTCACTTTTCTTCCTTTTCTTACAGTTTCAGATCACGTTCCTCTGAATCTCAGGATCAAGTCCCCAGAGAAGAGCTCTGAGAGGCTGCGTGTAAAGAATAATCCCACCTATGGCCTTCTAAAACTGCTGCTTTCTGTCTGGAAGGAGGACTTTGGGACACCTGTTCCTGTGCAGCTGATCTTCAGCAAGAAAAACATTGGTTATCTTGCAGAAATTAAGCAGCGAGAGGTAAAGCTTGTTCTGGTCTGTGGAGCTGCCAGTTACCCACTCTGGTCTGATGTATTCATGCAGGATTTCTGCCTGCCCCGCAGTGTTAACTGATTGCTGTGTGAATGAGGCCAGTGGGTATTGCTCCACTGTTAGCTGGCGTTGTTCCTGCAGGGGTAGAGAAAAAGAGGACTGTGTACTACTTGTCAGTGTTTGCTACGTGTTGGGAAGGCACAGTTCAATTTAGGGACAAATGGAAAAATGGCCCGTTTGGCCTGGGAGATTATGAGGACTGAACACACGTGATTTTGTAATTGGTTGCATTCATGTGTCTTCTATCAGCTTCCATTTTTGCATGTGTTTTGGTGTTTGTTATCTTATGAGATCCCCAACTATGAAGCTGAAAATTGTCCTATTTAGTTGCAGGCTAAAATCAGCTTATTTCGGAAGGTAAGAAAGGAATTTTTCAAGCTGTTCTTGAACACACAGGAATTAAATACTTTGTGTGTTTAAAGAATTAGAAATATTGAGACTCTATAGTAGGATACAACGTATGAACTAAAGGAATTTTGTTCACTCATTTTGGATGTTGTTCTTTGGTATCCTTCATTGCCACACCCAGATAAACAACGTACTTTCCCCTTTAGCTCCTTTTCTCCACATACTGATCTAAAAAGAAAAACATGAATTGTATAGGGATAAAGAACACAAAATATGTTTCTTTGAGTTGTTGATACTTTTTTTTTCTCTTCTGCAGTGGGATTTGTTCCTTTTCATTCTTCGTGGTCTTGTAGAATGCGAACTAATGAAAACCAGTGAAATAGAGAGTTGCTTGCATAGCCTCAAAATGCTCCCTTGGCCCTCAGTAAGTAATGAGATGTGTGTGAACAGTAAGTGAAATAAAAAGTAAAGCTACATAAACAGTAAATCCTTGTAGTTCTCCTTCATGTAGATGAAGCCCACAACCTTCCCTACCTATAGTTCCTGCTTAATGCAGCAGAAGAACTGGCGTCCAACAAGCTTGTTACTGTTACTAGTGCTTGATTGACATCTGCGCTTGTGTGCATCCCAGCATTTCCTGTGCGGTGGAAACATTTCCAAGAAAATTGTAAGCCAGTTTGGAGACCGGTGGGCTCAGTTACCAGCTCTCAGTTCTAGCCTGAATGGGTTTGCTGTGCTGTAGCTGAGAATGACATGTTGGGAAGGGTCTTAACTGACCAGACTTATAGGTAAACCTCTTTGCCTCCTACCACCGGAATGTGAGAGGAGTCAGACCATTCTAGCCAGAGTCAAAATGTAGGAAACCGCCCAACTCCCTTGCTAAAAATGGATAGTATTTCAAGGCTGGTGAGCGCTTGCATATTGGAGATGCTTAACCATTTAAACTGCAGCAGTGATCTTTTCTGAGAAGGATGTGGGGATTAAAGGGGAGACTGAACATGTAGACCTACAGGCATTCATCTTTGCAATCAATTCTGTAGCTTGTCTGGGTTTCTGCACTAGAAAACCATCAACATGTTTAACCTTGTAAAGTTCTCTTTACTAGAAAAATTAAGTAAGCCTCTTTGTTGACATTTGTTAATAAGGGGTCTCTGGTTTGCATCTGTTTATTACAGGATTTCTTAAAAGAACTGGAAATGCTGTCCAGAGTATTTATATCAGAACATCATATAGAAGAGCCCAGGACTAACCCTTGTGAGCTGACCAGACAATCTCTAGGTACTGTGACAGCACAAAGTTAGTGGAGGTGGACTCTCTCTGGACAAAAATTACTACTGAAGATGCAAATGGAATTTTTAGTGTTTCTGAATGCATTGTGAGCTCTTTGCTGGGAGCATACTGCAGATAAGACATCACTTTGTGCAAAACCTGCACTGGTCTTTCTGTTCATGGATATTTTGCTGTGGTGACTATGCTCAAGGATTTACATCAGCCACTGGATCTCCCAGTCAAAAGTCCTTTAAGCACCTTGATTGTGGCTCAGCAGCTGGTTTTTTTAGACTCATAAGACACTTGTATTTGCGCAGCAACAGGCTGTGACCAAACCCAGGAACCAATTCAAGTGGACAAGTTACTTCGTGACCAGAGAAATGGTTTCCTAGTGGCTGTCTCTTAACTTAATGTGATTTCTCATGCTGTCTTAACAAAGACTGTACTGTCAGGGGTGGGAAAAGGTGAACCTGTATAACATGGAGATGAGCCTATATTTATTTTTCATTGTAAGCTCAATTTCAAAGGTTTGATTTTAATTTTTTTAAGACTCATTTTAAAAGTTAAACCATATTAAATATATACACCAGAACACTGATGGCATTATTCTTAAACGATGTAGATGCTTAAGTGTTTTTTCCATCTCATGTTGGTAACAAAACTTGTAATTTCCCAGGGTTTTTAACAGAAATAAGGGAGAAAATAGCTGTTTATATTTTTTACTGAAGACAGATGACAGTATTTTTTAAGACACTTTTATAGTATGTGAACATAAATGGCATCTGGCTGATACTCACTGTTTTTTATAATCCTTCTTGCCTTGAGTTTGGGGCTTCTCAGACAGGAAGTACTGCAGCAAGAAAACTACAGCCTGGAAGAACAGACAAAAATGTAGTGAAAAAGCACTGTGACAACCCCTGGAGAGCTGGTTTTGAAAGGAATCCTTTCCATGGAGGATAGTGGGTGTTCTCTGCCCTTGTGCATCTATCATCACCATGGGTGTGACTTTCTCTCTCTCTCTCTCTCTTTTCTCTCTCTCTCTCTTTTCTCTCTCTCTCTCTTTTCTCTCTCTCTCTCTTTTCTCTCTCTCTCTCTTTTCTCTCTCTCTCTCTTTTCTCTCTCTCTCTCTTTTCTCTCTCTCTCTCTTTTCTCTCTCTCTCTCTTTTCTCTCTCTCTCTCTTTTCTCTCTCTCTCTCTTTTCTCTCTCTCTCTCTTTTCTCTCTCTCTCTCTTTTCTCTCTCTCTCTCTTTTCTCTCTCTCTCTCTTTTCTCTCTCTCTCTCTTTTCTCTCTCTCTCTCTTTTCTCTCTCTCTCTCTTTTCTCTCTCTCTCTCTTTTCTCTCTCTCTCTCTTTTCTCTCTCTCTCTCTTTTCTCTCTCTCTCTCTTTTCTCTCTCTCTCTCTTTTCTCTCTCTCTCTCTTTTCTCTCTCTCTCTCTTTTCTCTCTCTCTCTCTTTTCTCTCTCTCTCTCTTTTCTCTCTCTCTCTCTTTTCTCTCTCTCTCTCTTTTCTCTCTCTCTCTCTTTTCTCTCTCTCTCTCTTTTCTCTCTCTCTCTCTTTTCTCTCTCTCTCTCTTTTCTCTCTCTCTCTCTTTTCTCTCTCTCTCTCTTTTCTCTCTCTCTCTCTTTTCTCTCTCTCTCTCTTTTCTCTCTCTCTCTTTTCTCTCTCTCTCT
>VYXH01006176.1:6114-31714 GCA_013397275.1 Burhinus bistriatus | reverse complement strand
CAGTTCTTCCTGTTTGTTCCTCAAACAGGAAAAACTGTTTCTTTTTGTCCGTTTTTGTCCTTTAAAAGGAAACTAATCAATCAGTTTACAGCTGCTTTGTCCAGGGTTTGGTTTATCTCATTATCATTATTTTTTTCCCTTGTCTGACCATACATTTATTTTAGATTATGACACCAAAAACACTCCTCCCCCCACCTCTCTGTCCCCATGCAAGCAATTTGCACTGTTTCAGGCAACTTTGATTTGTTTTCCCTCACACAAGGAGAGAGTTAGTGTAAACCAAGCTGTGATAGTGTATATATAACTGACCATGTACATTTACAAGAGTTACTCTTCAGATGATGGCTCCATTTCCACTCTTGCATAACGTCCTTGGTGGCTGTGGCATTCAATCACCTGATGATTTGTGAACCCACCACCACCACAGCCAACAGGCACAATGTTTTTGAGGACACATTATTAAAATGCCCTGAAGTTCCAAAACTCTGCTTTGAAGCAGAGCAGTAGGAAGTTGCTTGAGTAAGTGGGAGATCAAAGGAACTATCTCCACAGCCAAAGTGAGCAAAAACTTCTTTTTGCTCTTGACCTTTTCATGAAGTATCACTGCTCTCCAAAAGGCAAGAGCATAGATAAAACCCCTCCATACTCCAACCAACACTTCTGCATGTCAAATCTTGAAAATATTTCTAGTCAGTTTGCTTCTTATTTCCAGTTGCCATCAGCCCTAGTGTCACAAACTCTGGGCATTAACCAGATATTTATCTTCTTCCCCACCTCTGCTCCAAGAGTTGGGGCATGATATTTTTCCCTTACACAGTCTGAAGTCAAACCTAATGTTCCACACAGCTGCCATGCAATTCAGATCGTGTTATGGGACTTCTTTGTAGATTACTACACTCTGGCTCCTACACTTTAACAAAACTGAAATAAATAAGCTAAGTAAAAGACAATAGGCTTTATAAGTTTTGTTACTGCAGTCTGTGACTAGATTCTTTCCTTAACTAAAACCTTGCTGTTCTCCTTTGTTGTATCAGTCTCAGCAGAGGTAGAAATTTAATTTATGTTCATTGTACTGCTACCTGTATGACAGTTTCAATCTCTTCTACTTCCTCCCTCCCTTCATATGTCTGTCGTTTGTACACAGGAAGAAGACAAGAGATGGAAACTCTTGGAAACTGGACGTTTTTGTCCTTACAGCAGAGTTCATTTACTGCTGAAAGGAATTTGTGCC
Organism: Burhinus bistriatus; assembly: GCA_013397275.1. Classification (NCBI taxonomy): domain Eukaryota; kingdom Metazoa; phylum Chordata; class Aves; order Charadriiformes; family Burhinidae; genus Burhinus; species Burhinus bistriatus. The sequence goes on along the minus strand of VYXH01006176.1, from coordinate 30,483 downwards.
TATGCTATGACCGTTCCTGTTCTTAGATCAACACATTGGCAAAAACATGCTGTCCTCAAAGACGAGGCTATGACCTGGGACCAAGCACCTGCAGCGGGAGCACGTGGCAGTGCTCTTCTCAATGCTGTTCCTGCAGTGACAAGCCCTGCCACACAGCCAGAGGTAACGTGACAGAGAGGGATAACTTTGGTACCCACAGGAAACTTCACCAGAGCCCTAGAGGGTACCAGTGGTGAATATAAATTGTATACATCTGGCTATCTTAAGCTGTCTTCTGAGGACTTTCTCACCCGCTCCAAGGTAGCTCCTTGCATTGTATTTTTAATAAGGTCAGCAGGATCACGTCTCCAAAGGAAACATCAGTCCCATCTAGTTACAAAATAAACTGCTGTTTATTGTTTAGTTTTACAGTCCAGGAGAGGCCAAGGACTGTTCACAGCTGGAGCCTGTGACAAAAGGGATAATATTAATTAACTCTTCACCCTAAAGAGTGTGAGTAGGCTCAATTAACTTGCACTTAAAAATGCTTTGAATATCTCACATAAAAGTAAGTTCATTAGTTATTTCAAATCACTTATTCCAATTTAATGAAATTCTTATTCTTATGTTTGTCTTTTATAAAAAAGAGTAGCAAGTGAAAAAGAACCTCTCATTGCTGAAGGTCTGTACATCATATATGGTATAAAGTTTAAAAAAAAAATAATAAAATCAATGAAGTATTGGCAGAAGACCAAGAATTTAGGAAGATATTATTGAATCAATCCTCTAGAAAACCTGAAAGTCCTGGTTAAGATTTAACCAACAAAGATGTCAAGTACTTTAAAAACACTGGGTTAGATTTTGTTAGGGTTTTTTGTGCATGTTAATCTGCTCGATAATTAGGCAGCTAAAGAAAAACATCAAAATAACAGGGATTTTCTCATAGCATTGTATACTTAGGTACAACAATCCATTCCCCAAAGACTTTTGGTGAAATTTTAAAAGGCAGAAAAAAATTTTTATATTAACAATGAGAGACACCAACTGTAGTTTTACAAATATTCTGTTGCTAAACAAGATAATAAAGTAATAAGAGGGCAACTCTCACTTCTGCAGTGATGATCTTTAAAAGGCTATATGAAATGATACTGTAACCTTTGTCCACTGTCTGGAGCAATATCTGTCTCACTCAGCTGGTGCAAAATCAGAAAAGAAAGAATGTGTACTGTTTATCTCCTTTAATTCACTTACTGTATCAACAGTTCCATAGCTCATTATGTTAGTTAAATGACCACCTATACTTAAATACTCTGCATAACTAAAACATTGGACGTGATCCTGATGACAGTGCACAGCACAAATACATTTCCAAACTTGCAGTGAAAATGGGACACTGATTCTTACTGATTTTGCTGTGTGGTTTTGAATACCTGCCTGACAACATAGGACCGTTTAGATTGCTTCCCACATATCACATGCAAGTATAGATGTATGCAGAAATTAATGTATTTCTAATTTTTAAATAAAGAGGAGGGGATTCACACGTGTTTTGCTACGCACTCCTTGTTCACAGGAAGCAATAGCCTTTAGAGAACATCAAAGCAGTAAACAGATCACAGCACTCCCACTGAACATTTAGCTTAACTGCACCTTCAATAGCCTTCCTAAGGACTGAGTTGAGGGAAAGAATTAGCTGCAGAGATCAAAAGGACCAGGTATATCTTTGAAATCCCTTCACAGTCCAGTATTTTGTTTATGACCAAAGCCCCTGAGCTGAATGTTAAATCCAGTTTCCATGGATATTTAAATGACATTTTTATCAGGCATATCAGAATGACACACTTTGATATTTCAAAGTCTTGCAAGGTCACCTCTCAGCCATCCCTGAATTCATTTCTGTCTACCAATCAATGTTTCTTGTAAGAAACAAGCAGTATTTGTGGCTTGTCAGCGAGACCAAATTGCAAAAGAATTGAAAATGTGGAGTACTGAAGCAGAGAAGATTAACCACACCAGCAACCTGTGACAGAAAACCAAAATCCTTTTCTATCTGTTCTTCTCCTCACCTCCTGCTCCCCCCACACTGCATTGTGCTCCCTACACTGCAGGACAGGTAATTTTATGCTGTGAACAAATACATCTGTAAACTGAAGCACAAGACTGAAGCACTGACTCTGCAAACATGTGCATCTACCTGCACATGGCTCTGGGCAATCCCAAGCGCAATTACAGGCTGGACAGAGAATGGATTGAGTGTAGCCCTGAGGAGAAGGGTTTGGGGGTGTTGGTTGGTAAGAAGGTCAACATGAGCCAGCAACATGCACTCACAGCCCAGAAAGGCAACCACATCCTGGGTTGCATCAAAAGAAGCGTGGCCACCAGGCCAAGGGAGGGGATTCTGCCTCTCTACATCACTCTGGTGAGACCCCACTTGGAGTACTGCATTCAGCTCCGGGGGCCCCAACACAAGAAGGACATGGACCTGATGGAGCGAGTCCAGAGGAGGACCACAAAGATGATCAGAGGGATGGAGCACCTCTCCTGTGAAGACAAGATGAGAGAGTTGGGCTTGCTCAGCCTGGAGAAGGCTCCGGAGAGACCTTGTAGCAGCCTTTGGGTACTTAAAGGGGGCCTACAGGAAAGATGGGGAAGGACTCTTTATCAGGGAGTGTAGTGATAGAGCGAGGGGTAATGGTTTTAAACTGAAAGAGGGTAGATTTACATTAGATATTAGGAAGAAAGTCTTTACAGTGAGTGTGGTGAGACACTGAAACAGGTTGCCCAGGGAAGCTGTGGATCCCCTATCCGTGGAAGTGTTCAAGGCCAGGTTGGATAGGTCTTTGATTAACCTGGTCGAGTGGAAGGTGTCCCTGCCCATTGCGGGGAGGTTGAAAACAGATGGTCTTTAAGGTCCCTCCCAAGTCTAACCATTGAGGTCCCACTGATATAAATAGGATTGCTCACTTAGCAAATCAGACATGTTCGAGGAATTAAGCCTTGCATTGTTATGCGACATATTTTAAGGGAGCACCATTTCAAGGGTGGAAAAATATGAAACCTTGGAGCTTCAGTGCAAATTTTCTGTCATCACATGCAAAAACATAAAACTAAAAAAAAATCAGCAATAGTAAAAGCTGAAATAAAATTATTGGGAAGAAATTAACAGCAATGAAAACCTTTTCAAAGTAATGCTTCAATTTTGAAATAGCTATTATAAACATTTGTGCTTGCTATGGCTTGCAGTTAAATTTTAAAAATAGCACTTAACTATGCATGTTAATAACATCCAGAAGGCATTTCTTTCAAGCCTGTTTGGGCTGTTGAAGGGTTTAATTTAACCGCAGCATTCATTTATGTCTAGCAGTTCAAATTTTCTTTTAAGCTCAAAGGAGCTGAGAGTTGTAACTATGATCTAATTGGTAAGGAATGAAGAATGTTTTTCATGTTTTATAGGCAGCATGAATCCTGATCAATTTACAGCAGTAAATTATAGAGTGCTCTACTCACTGTGTCTCGCTCTGGAAGTATGGGCCTATATCTCATTAAACTACAAAAATAACTTGCAGTGTTCGGCACTCCTCGACAGCTATCCTGCCAAGGTGTGTTATTTTTATATCACTAACACACGTCAGCTAGTAAGTCCAGAGAAAGTTGGGTTCTTTACAACCCTAAACTAAATTAATCTGTAGCTACATCCACATGTCAGAGGGGATGCATGAGGAACCTAAACTGCTATAGAAAACAATAATTTATTATTGATTTTCAGCTCCTTTTTAAAAGCAGCTGCAATTCATTGGTTTCTTGGTTCTTTCCTCTCTGGTACAGATGATCTATACAACGCTAGCAATGCGACAAAGTAGCTCCTGTGGGTAAGGCAAATGACATAAAAGTCAGATATACTTTACCTCTTTTTGGCTTAAGACAAATGGTCCATCACTGGAACATAAAAATAAGATCAGAGGTGCGATGTTATGCTTTCTGTGGTTTTAGCTTTTTTTTTTTAACATGTGTGTGATTAGGCAAAATATCTCCATCAAATGAATTATTTGCCTTTAATATAAAACCTAGCATTTCACACATTTTTTAAAGCTATGTAATTGTCATGTGGTTATATAGTCTAGTTGAATTTAACTCCAGTAAAGGTAGTACACCTCTAATGACAGATTACAAGTCCTTAATCCTACTGTAGTATCTTGGGTTTGTGTTAAAAAAAAAATTAAAATCATCTGTTTGAAGGGCAGATGTTACAGAACTGCTGCTGCAACTGCTAAAGTCTAGGTTGCCAGCCCTTTAAAGCGAGGGTGGAGTGGACTGGAAAAAAACCCAAAACAACTCAAAAGCCAAGGCAGGAAGGAGCCCAGCACTAGGAACACTCTTAAAGGAGCGCAGTAATAAGATAAGAGTAACAATCTTGTCTTTTTTCCCAAGAGCACAATGGTTAACCACAAATATCTCCTTTCATAGCAACAATAGTCAACTAAATTATTCCAGTCTTAGGAGTACGCAACAAATCATTCAACAATAACTTTTGAGGGCGGAACAAGAAATAAAAATAATTTTAAAAACACAGGCTTCTGTGTGATTTGTTTTTTCTATGGAGGAAAAAAACCTGACCCTGTTATTAGAAAATTTAGCCTGTATTACTTCTTCTGCACAAGGTTTTGCTACCAGTGCCACATTTCTTTCACTGAACAGCCTTAGGTCCAAACTCCTCTCCCCAAGCCTGGTTGTCTTGGCCACAGTCCTTTGAACAGGATTTTCTCCACCAAGAGAGAAGTGGCAGTTTCCCAAGAGAGGAAGCCATGTAAATTTTCACAGACCAGTATATGAAACCCTCTGTATTTTGCTTCTTCATGGTTATCAGCATGTACAGCCTTCACTGGAGCTGCTGGTTACAGCAGATCTTGGTACCTCCAGCACTAACTCAACTCTCAAAGCTAAGGGACATGCAAAACTTGCTCACGTCTCATCTCAAGGTCACACAGCTGACAATGAATACATGGAAACATCATCCAGATATACTGGACAGGAGGCCAGGTTCAAAGTAAGTAATTCCCTTCTCAGGTCGTGAGTTTCCACACCCAGGCTCCTGGACCAGATTTCCACACCCATCCTTGCAAATAAATGAAAATGAGGTGAGAAGAGTAAAGAGAAAATGACAAACACTTTCTCACCTATGGCAAATCCCATCTACCTTCAATGCACCCAGAAAAGCAGAAATGGAAAAGTTCTGAAATGAAAAGCAAAGAATGAGAAATTATTAATTCACGTAAATATTTATACCCATAAGGAGCAGGAGAAACATGGAAACAGAATGCAAGAAGGTGCTGAATGACAGATTCTGATTTATTAGGCATAACAGAATATGGCTGAAGTAGTTGCATCCTAACTACGATCATTAACTCTACATTTGGAAAGAATAGAAAAAGGGGCAGCAAAGTCTAACAGCCACATCACAAATTTGAAAAAGCTACTAGACTCACTGTGAGAAGTCTTCCTGCAAAAACGGAAGGACTAGGGATAAAGATGCAATCATAAGCACTCGTTACTGTTGAAACACACATGAGAGCCAACAGCTCCTGGGGTAACATGCTCTTGCCTGCTGGACAGCATGCTACAGGGAAATTTTAACTAACTGCCCTACTAGATTAAATGGAAAACTGGGAATCAAACCCAGCTCTGCATCTCTTTCTGATCTGGACTGTAACAGAGCACATGGAGATCTCAGTTCCTCATTTTCTTTTATCTACAAAACAAAGACGACTCAGACTATTAAGTGAAAAAGTAGAAAAATTTACCAGTTGGGCAACAGAGGAGGATGGGGAAACATGCTGAAAGAAGTCCCTAAATTAAGTAGGGGACAACTTTGTGGTCCAGAAAGAGCTGGATTTTCACCAGTCACTGCACTGTTCACCAGTAAGGGAAGGTGATTAGAACTGTGATCTTTTGCTTACATGAAACTAGCAAGAAATTATTTCAAAGTTCAAGATTTTGCAAAATAGAGGGGGAGAATGTCATTAGGAAATCTAGTCAAGCACAGTGAAGGGGTTCAAATGGCCAGTACAGCGTCTCGTAGCTCAAACCCTAGTTAAAGGGAGCCACTTCCATCGGGTAGAGTAGTTGACATACATACACCACATAGGCACAGATCTAAATTTCCTAAAGACAGGTTTCAGTCTACTAACATAGGTTCTCTCATGACAGAGATGGATGTCCTCCGCCCTAGTTGAGGCCTGCAAAAAACACATGCTTAAAGTTGCAAAATTGCCTTTGTTGTTGTTGTTTATTATTCTCAATACAAATAATATTAATCCTAGTGTTTTAGTCTTCAGCAATGCAGTAGGTAGAGGCCTTGGCAAATAACCTCTCCTTTTTTATGTAACCCTTTAATGTGAAGGTGCTTGCCTTGAACAAAATCTGATCCATTTCTGAGGTGGTAAATGAGTGAAAAATATCACTCTGTTGAGAGAGCTGTGATGAGAACCACAGTGTGAAAATTTAGATCCCAGACATATACGGATATACAGGAGTGGCACTCGACCACATATAAAAGTTATAGATAACTGTAATTACCCAAAGCACATAAGTACCAACATAAGACAGGAGAAAGTATATACAAATTTAGAGAAACTTGATTAATATTGGCTCAGCATTACAAAGTGTAACCATCAAGTATGATGCAATATAATTACAGTTTGCAAAACTGTAATTTACTCAAATTTGAAAAGGCAATGGTATAGTTTGTCATAAAAAATACAGACTCAAATATTTTCAGTGCTATAGCTCTTAAAGTATTTTGTATTTAATTTTGCTTAAGCCTGTGTATTTGTAATTTATCTGAAAATTCAGTGTGAATGAGGCTGAAATAAGTCCTGTTCCAGCTGAGCTAAATGTCTGTTGAATTTTAATGAGACAGATTGTCTCTTTTAATGTGTTTTTGTACAAACTGATTATATTAAAGTATGCTGTAATTGAATTATATGTTAGGCTATTATTTAGAATTACTTGTTGTGTTATTAGCTCTAGATCCATGCATAAACATTGCAAATTCTAAATATTTTAAATAACGTTATTCAGATTAGAAATAGGTAAATTACATAAAATTGACTTGTTTGTGTTATTTAAAAGTGCAAGTATATGTCACTTTTTTGATTCCCCCACCACCACCCCTTTTTAATTTGCATTTCTCCTTTTGTTCTATATAGATGAATCTGATGCCCAGTAAAAGAAACAAGGCCAACACCTTGGAAAGTCATCTCAGTCAAAGATAAACTGTTATCTTTACATCCATTATCATTATCAGAGATCATTTTTTCACAGCTCCAAAATTCTCCCCAGTGGGCAGTAGTCCATCTTACTAAACTACCTACTCATAATTCAACCCAATTTCATGCAATTGTCTGTCTATGCTCATGAAAGTCCAGCTCTGAACCACAATGGAGACTATTTCCCACAGCCTCCAGGGAGGTAGCTAATTTTGTTGGCTGCCTCCATTCCATTCGTCTTCTAGTGATACAGAAGGGCTTGCCTTTTCCCTAGTGCTGCCCATTTTCAGAAACTAGAATGTCTGTTCAGCGGAAAGCACTAAATTAGTACAAATGCTGAAATACCTAAGTAGAAAGCTATTCATTCTCATGCAAACTCAAAATTCACTTTCACAACTGCAGTAACTACTGACAACTCTTGCAGCCACAGGACTAGGTCTCCAGAAGACAAAAACTAATACTTAAGTCTTGTGGGAGAAGTTCACGGCCAGAGTCAAACGGCACTAATGTCCTTCGAGCAACTCATCTTTTCTTATGGGCACACCCTAATCGATAAAATAGAAAATAAGAAAATGAGACAGTTCAAGATCTTCCTTTATTCTCTAGTACTCAAAATAACATTTAATTCAGTACAGAACAGATAATTCCTCCAAATCAGGTTATTTTTAGGATTTTAAGCCACCATCACCAACCACTGCCATAGAAAGAACAATGTTCTGAATGGACTGATTCAGATTACTGAATTCTCATTCAGTTCTTACTGGTTTGATATGGAAAGGTTTGATCAGTGGTGGTAAGAGGAAAACAAATAATTCAGTTGAAGGAACTTATTTGCAATATTAATGACTCTTTTTCTAAATAATAGATAAACTCTCTTTCTAGATCTCAGTCTATAATTCTCACAGAGAATCTACAGACAAAGTAACTGCATATGACACCATTTTGCTTGCACGAACAAATCATTTATAACATACTTGAAGCTTTTGACCCTTATTCAGTTATGGACCATAAAAGATCTAATTTAAAAATGATATATACTGTCTTATTTCCATTTACATTACTGGATTAGACAAAGATTCTTGTTGTGAAGGATGGTTCCTTTTAAAGATTGCAAAGAGTAATTCGCTGTTATTGTATAAACAATGAAAAAATTACAGCAACAACTTATCAAGTGCAGAATGAAGCTAGCTTCTGTGTAAGTGTATAAAAAGAAAATTTGATCCATGGACAGCAGAAAAAAGGCTTTTTGTATGGAAGTTATAAATATTGAGTTCATTTCAACATTTTCTGCAAAAGGGTGTGATTTAGTGCTCCAGCAGTGCTGTTTTCCAGCAAAAGCTCACACATTACTGCTTCCAGCAGGTCATGGAAACTCAGAACGCAATTTTACTACTTCCTCCACACTGCATTCACCAGGGAATAAAAAAAATTAATCCTGAATGAACACAAATCACACTGCATCCTTGCAAGCTTAGCCAAGCAGGATGACTACAGATGCATAGTCAGTGTTGTAAGCTCTTTTTGATAAAGACAGTCTTTCCATATGATGCCTAACACAATATGTTTGGGATCGTGACTCCCATTCCTCGCTACTAGCAGAAAACAAATAAGTAATAACTTCTTGTGTATACATAGATCTATCAACAATGTGTATTCATTATCCCATACATCCCATCAATAACCAACATGTTCGATTACGCTCTGTCCATTTCCTCTCTTTTACGTCAGAACAGCTACATTAATTTTAAGAAACTACTCCTAATTTGCATATGTTGCTTAAATAGCAATGTGTCCTGTGCCATGAAATGAACAGGGGACCTATATCTTCACTGTTGTCTTTAACACAATCCCTTCCCAAAAACATGGCTAAATGGATAAGCAATGCAAAAGGTTCAGTTGGCTGACTCCGGGCCTGCTGATTAGCCTTGGAAACAAGTTGCAAAATCAAGTGCCCCTCATTGAAATTCCTTGCCCGCAGTCCCTTTGCATTTATAACTGTGGGAAATCAGCTCCGCCACCTGAGCTGGCCTCAGCTGCCATGGCATCGCATGAAGATAGATGTGATCACTTACGGAGGTACAATAGGGAGCACTCTTCTGCTCTGCTTTCATCTCACTCCCTGATCTCAGATCAAAGCAGGGAGGCAAGCAGAGCAAGGGCATGTCTACACGGGGACATTACATCAATCTAGTTTGTTCACTCTAACTGCAGCAATTTAAATACATCTCATTGAAAAGCTTTTACACCGGTTTGTCATGCCGGCTTAAGATATTTTCCTTATTAATCATAACATCCAAAGAGCTCTGTACTTGTCTGAAAGAACTGCCCCAACTTCCCAGCCAATATTTCATGGCTCACTGTTTGCAATCGTGATTTTTTCCTGTGCCTTAGGAGGCTCACTTGAAATTAAAGAAATTTGTGGGCGGGGGAGCAAAACAGAATCAAATGAATGCACTCCTTGAAATCTTTTCCTGGTATCCATTAACAGCATCAAAAGCATTACTCATCTGCTGTCAAGCAGCATCAATGATCCATTACTTAACACTGTAATTATTGTAATATGAACTGAACAACACATACATATTTGCCATAGCATCACTGGGCAGATTTTCCCTTTTTGCAGAAACAAGATGACTGGCAGCACAGTTTCAGTATAGGAAGACTTGCTTTCCTCATGGGAAAAAAATGAACAGTAATCACCTGGGCAGAGCTCACAAGGAGATGCAGCAGGCGAACACCACCGTGAAGCTTTTCTTCAGGTCACAGGAGCACTGTGCTCCCAGAGGCTGGAAGTTCAGCACCCACAGCCATCATTGGGCATGAGCTAATGCATTTGATGTTGGTAGATCAGCTGTCAGGAGTCCTCTTCTGGACCTTTGCCAGGTCACCTGGAGGGTCTTGTCCTGCCTGATGCCACTGCATCATCCCTTCAGCAGCAGGTTTTCAGTCCTAATCCTTCAAGGTCTGTCAGACCACAAGGGAGGATTCAAATGGCAGAAATAGGTGTTTCAGACAGGTACCCGATCCTAAAAGATTTAGAAACTGAACTCTGCTTTAATATGAGAACACAAACTCCCAAAACATTTGACTACTCAGATGAAGTTGGTCCTCCTGCCATTCCAGAGTGGAAGTTGCTGCAAGACATTTTTATTTTAGCATATGGAAATTTCCAAAGGAACTCATTTTCATGAGAAGAGTTCTAATCATACCCAGCACAATTCAAATCTGTCTCTGAAGATTAAGGATTTTAAGGACCACATAGTGAACTGTCATTAAAAGAAAGCTCTAGGAGAAACTTAAATTTTAAGTTTAAGATAAAGGGAATTTTTCATCTCTGCTAATGAATCTATCCAAATAAAGAGCCATAAGGGTTTTTAATAAGATCAATATATTTCTTTAAATTACTGGATTTTCCTACGGGCTTTGAAAATGCATCATCTCAGCTATTTAATATATACAAAGTGTTTGAACAAAAAGAACTCATCGTGCTGACTGATGAGGAGAGCAACAAGTTTCTGATATTTACTGCTGAAAACACACTTCTGGTGATAACTGGTCTCTGAAACTTCATATTTGCGTATTTGCATTTCAGAATCCATAGTCACTCACAGGGCCAGAAATATTTGTAAGTGATGCATGACGTGACCCCGAAGACAAGAGCTATTAAATTCAAGTCACTTATTAGCACAGGTTCATTTTCCATTTCCCACTTAATAACTTCAACCCTGTTCTTCATGGACAAAGAGTGACATTAAATGGCACAACTGTTCAGTTACTTCTCTCTATGTTAACCTGCATCCCCCATCTGTCCACAGTTCTGAGAACGTGCACAACAGCTGATTTGGAGCTGGACTGGTACAAAATTATTTCCAGACATTCAGTAATGGAAATATGTTTGCTGGCTACTTCCAGTTACTTGAGGCACCAAGTCTCCCAAAGTAACATTTTGGCAACAGTCGTTACAAACCTAAATATATGTATATATGGTTCCACAATATATCATAAAATTTATTAGTAATATTTTCAAAGAGACAAATTAGGTCGTTAGAGGAAACATTTATTACATTGTATTTTTGATGAAAACCAAAGAAAACAACCTGAGACAAAAAAATCTGGAAAATTATATTAAACTAAAACTGCCTATTTTCTCTGTTGTCATATTTAATATGCTTTACAGGTCTTTTAAATGTTAAATTAAATTAAGTGAAACATTACCACAGAGGAGTGTTTTCACAACAAAAATGCCGTAACAACTTAATGATATCAACTATATTCTTGATGCAGATCCTTGTCCTGCTTCAATATTTACATGTTGGCACTATTGGTCCCATAAGAAATTTAGTCTTCAACTCTTAACAAGATATGCAAACCAATTAGTAAGTAAACAAACAAACAAACAAAACTAGGGGTTTGTATTTTTAAAACCTTCATGCCAGAACTCACTTGAACTTACTTCTCCTTCCCTACAAGTTGGAACATAATTAGATCAATTGTATATGCAGAAAAGTGCACTTATCAAAAACTGAAGATACCATGCAAGTAGCAACAGACATATGAGAATTGCCTGAGTAAAACTACAAAAATCAAAGTTTTCTCAAATGTTTGGTTGGGTGAACCTGTATTATGTCCTTGGATATAACCTAATCAGGCACATAAAAATCTTACATGGAAGACTTCACTCATTAAAAGTGATGTTGCAGAAAGTGGGGAGCGTATAAAGAGAAAAGGCAGACAAAAATAGATTTTTTAAGAGCTGCAGTGCGTTTTGCTATGTGGAGGAAAGAATCTCAATATCACTTGGTGATTTACTCTTCACAGTCCTTTTAACAAAGTACAGAGAAGCTACCTAAAGCATTTTCCAGTCCTATTCAGAGCTCCCTAGGTAATCTTCATTGCAGATAAATATTATAGCACTGTTACAGCTTCTAAACAGAGAACAAAAATTTCTGGTCAACAGAATATTAAGTGTATTATTCTGTACACATAGACACTAGAGAGCATGGAATCGTGTCTCAACGTAAAGTAGTAATGATTCTCCATTACCACCTTCAAAAGACTTGGCTGCACATCATCTTCATATGGCTCTGGACCACAGTTTACATCACTCATCTTATTAAAAGTTTTCCTTTCACACAGACACAAGACCAAGAAAATCTTGGGTAGGAGCAGTCTAAATGTTAATTTATTTATGACAAAAACACTTGTGAAAGCCAGAAGCTGGACAAAAAAAAAAAGTGAGCTTTCATATTAAACAATAGAAGAGCACAAATAACCCCAGCTAAATAACCCAAACACAAAGACTGCTTCTTTCAAAACACAGAAGAACCATCACTTAGTGATCACTGCCTTAGAAAGAATAACAGAATCAGTGTCTTTATGAACTGAATATGCAAAAGTGGACATGCCATTCATATACACAAACATAACTGTATTCTGTGCAATCACTGTGAAAGTTAACCCATCGCTGCATACAAAGCTTTAACAGAAAAAAAGTAAAAGCCTCTAGAGAAACACAAGTATAATTTTATCCTCCTACCTCATGACAACGCAATAATCAAACTGGTCTAATTCAGACTTATGTCCTTGACAGAGCTGCATAATCTATTTGCAGAATACATATTTGGAACATCTTCACCTTCTGCATAAGTCCAGCAGTATCTTCGTGGATATGATTCAACCTTAATATTTGGCAAGAACAGCTTAAAAATCAACATGCATAGCACTTGCTAAAAACTTTTGTTAGAATGTGTCTGGTAAAATCATTCTTGAAATAGTGACCTTCAGATTGAAATAGTCAGTTATAGTAGCGCTGACATAATATAAAAGTAATTTTACATCATTAAAATCCCTGAGAGAGAGCCGAGTTTCAGTTTCTTCAGGGACAAAAATTACTCACGCAGCAATTGCTTTGAAGTTGTAACTTACGTGGAATTAGCAAACTATTCATAGCTGAGAAATGCAAATATGATAAAAAGAAGATATTAATTGTAATGATTTGTTAACCTTTCCTTTTCCAAATATGTGAAGTGACTTGGAATAACTCTTTGTCTTTTTAAATTACTTCACAGTCACAGCTTCGTTCAAGTTTGACAGTTAATATTTTTGTTTATTATCCCAATTACACCAAAGACTCAACATGGTTAGTTGGTGGGTCAGTGCTGGTCTCCCACATTTCTAAAAAACAGCCAGGTTGCTACTTCTTGTCAGGGTAAATTTTAGCATCAGAAAGTAATGACAAATGAACTTCAGCAGGCCACTAATTGCCAAAAAAAATTTATTTGAAAGGCATTTTCTGGCTCCAGGGATCTTTTTTGCCAAGCATAAAATATCCATTTGTTCACTATCAGTCATAAACATTAAAGCAAAATGGACATACTAGCTGTCTTGGATGCAACATTTTAGTGACAGTTTTATAAAAAAAAAACAAAAAACAAAACTCACCACAACTAAAATCACCAAAAAAATGTAATTCTTTTCTTCAATTAGCATTAATTTTTCAAATATTTACAAGTAGAGATATGTTACCTTAATATAGTGTTGAAAATATTCATTTAATGTTAGCAAAAACAAGTAGCAGAAAAAAATCACATTAAATTCTAAGCATAAAAGGCTTTATACAAAATATTTTTTTTTTAAAACAAATTTCCATAGTAGATTGAAAGAAAAATAAAAAATAGTAAATGTCAATTAAATTGGAGATGAAGGCCTGTCACTGTTGCATATGCTTCTTTAACTTAAGCAAGCCAAAGGCATGGATCCTTCCAGAAAAAAATCTCAAGTCAGATCTCAGAGCAGTTCTTCTAGCCAAAGCCAGTAATTACGCAAGAATTTCAGTTCTGCATCAGGGCCACAAAACATGTTTCTAGTCCTTGCGAAGTCTCAAACCTGATAATTGGATGACTTCATTTTAAAACCCACTGAGATGATGGAGAAAAAAACATCTGTTACACACTACCTTTGTCTCTGTTAACTAGCCCCACAGGCAGGCACAGAACAGGACGTACTGAAGTCCACCAGCAATTATTCCTAGCCAACACCCGACTATCATGTTTTGAATGATGCTCTAAAATACACTGAGGCTACGGACAATATCATTCTTATCAAGATAAACCGCATGCTGCTCATATGGTCACATTGCGGTTTGTTTTACTGTTTTGAGCAACTCAATAACCTTTGCAGTTGCAAAAACAGCAAGTGCTTTAAGCAGAGGGGTGGGACAGAGAGATGGCAAAGGTCCTTCTGTTCATGAAGAGCGATAGATCTGAAAACCAGAGCATCCTTATTCCAGCATAATGTGGTCAGTCAGAAAACCTGTGAGAACCTCAGGAAATTGTGAAGAACCAGGTGGCTGCACATGGCTACTTTAGCAGAAGTCAAGAAATGAGGAAATGGTTATTTTTGTTAAACAAGTTGTTATTGCAGATTAAATATATTTTACACTTTTTACTGCTATTGTTATAATACAAATGGCAATCTAAAACATGACAGAGATTATGATAAGTGCAACATCTCATAGGAATTTATTTAATGTAATTTATTGTGTTTATGTAGTTCCATACATCAAAACAAATTTATCATGAGAAAATGTTGCTAATTGTTGTAATAATACCCATTATGTTGACAAGAATGTCTCTGTTTTAGTCCCAGGAATAGACAAATTGTTTCCTGATAGAGTAAAAGGTACACTATAGTTTGCATAACAGTGAAAAAATGCAAGCATACAGGGGAAAAAGGCTGAGGAAGTTTCACCACATCATTTCATGACACATCTTTGAGTTGTTCAGCTCAGTTGGTTGAGATGGATTACTTCAATTAAAATACATCTGTCTGAATACATTGCTATTGCAGGGGGCACCTGGTGGCACTGTAACACATTGTGTTATATTTTTGTATGAAAAGTGAGCAATCTTTGGTTTACACAAAAATATCAAGCCATTGTTATTTTTTTGGTTCACATTTATTGGGAAGACCACGGTAGTTTTCTGCACATTTTAGTCTCCTGACTGTCTATTCACCCAACACAAATGCTGTGTGGGAACGAGGCAGTCAGGTTTGTGATCAGCTCTGCTAAAGGACAAGAATAAACTACAAAAGCTAATTCCAGTAAGATAGTATCCTGGATCCTCAGCACTAATTTCCCCAGCAAGAGCATATCTTGCCATGCCTCAGCTTCTGTTATCATTTACTGGAGGGTGACAGTATGACCATAAAAAGGAAAATGTGTGTAACATATGTTAAGGTATTCATATGTAATTTCTATTCAAATATGCTTCTTTTCCCCCGCCATCCCCCCCTGTTAAATGTGGGCACTGGTCTGCGACTCTATTCAAATACAAAGGCACAGATCATTTTGATTATTTTGCTCGGAGAAAAAGTAGTTATGGCATCCCATCCACGTGAAAAAAGAACCCACACTCAAATAAATCAGATCTGGTGAGAATGTAGCTCCCACAGATATCTCCACACTAAGTTCTTTAGTGATAAGATTGCTAGTATGAGTTACACGTCCAGCATTAAAGAGTAAGAAAAAAGTGGTAAGTGGGAAAGTAATATCATTTGCGCAGATAAAGTAGCACTATAAAGACAGCTGTAATCTACACAGAGACAGGATAGATGAGGATGTAAAGTAGCAAATACAAATAATGTAACCCTTTGGAAGCTTCTTTTTCGTATCCCTACACTCACACCTCTTTTTCTCCCACCCCTAAAAACCACATCTACAAGATGACTGAAAGAAACCCAAACCATTCTTCAAAAGGTCTCATCATTTCCTTTATAAAAATTTACTCTCAAGGTGAGCTTTCAGCTGGAGAAAAAAGCATAATTGTTACTATTTAAAATTTAAAGAGCATAATGCAGCAACATTGCAATAAGAGTACACTTGGGGGAATAACAGTTCTTTCCTGTTTAAAAAAGCCCGGTAGTTTTTTGTTGCAAATTTTTAAAATTTACCATTTACAAAGTAAGGACGATGTACCCTCGGTGGAAGATGACAAGGTCAGAGAATACTGCTGCAAACTAAGCACACACAAGTCAATGAGCCTTGATGGGATGCACCCATGAATGCTGAGGGAGCTCGCAGATGTCATTGTGGGCCACTCTAAATAAGCTTTGATGGATCATGGCAGGTGGGACAAGTGCCTGAAGACTGTAGGAAAGCAGATGTCACTCCTATCTTCAAGAAGGGTAAGAGGGAGGACCCAGGGAACTACAAGCTGGTCAACCTCACTGCAATACCAAGGAAGGCAGTGGAGCAGCTAATCCTGGAAACCATTCCGAGGCACATGAAAGACAAGAAAATCATCAGGAGTAGTCAGCATGGCTTCATCAAGGGGAAGTCATGCTTGACCAACTTGATAAACTTCTGCAGTGAAATGGCTGGCCTGATAGATGAAGGGAGAGCAGTGGATATTGTCTACCTAGACTTCAGTGAGGCCTTTCCCGTAAGAACCTCAAAGAAACGCTGATGAAGTATGTATGGGCTGGATGAACAGCGGGGTGGACAGAAAACTGGCTGAACAGCTGGGCCCAGAGGGTGGTGATCAATGGCATGAAGTCTAGTTGGAGGCCAGTAACTCAGAGTTCACACAAGGCATCAAATCTTGGTCTGATCCTGTTTACCATTTTCATTAATGATCTGGATGACGAGGCCTCAGCAAGTTTCTTGATGACACAAAGCAGGGTGGAGTGGCTGATGTGCCAGACCGTCATGCTGTTAACAGNGCACCCATGAATGCTGAGGGAGCTCGCAGATGTCATTGTGGGCCACTCTAAATAAGCTTTGATGGATCATGGCAGGTGGGACAAGTGCCTGAAGACTGTAGGAAAGCAGATGTCACTCCTATCTTCAAGAAGGGTAAGAGGGAGGACCCAGGGAACTACAAGCTGGTCAACCTCACTGCAATACCAAGGAAGGCAGTGGAGCAGCTAATCCTGGAAACCATTCCGAGGCACATGAAAGACAAGAAAATCATCAGGAGTAGTCAGCATGGCTTCATCAAGGGGAAGTCATGCTTGACCAACTTGATAAACTTCTGCAGTGAAATGGCTGGCCTGATAGATGAAGGGAGAGCAGTGGATATTGTCTACCTAGACTTCAGTGAGGCCTTTCCCGTAAGAACCTCAAAGAAACGCTGATGAAGTATGTATGGGCTGGATGAACAGCGGGGTGGACAGAAAACTGGCTGAACAGCTGGGCCCAGAGGGTGGTGATCAATGGCATGAAGTCTAGTTGGAGGCCAGTAACTCAGAGTTCACACAAGGCATCAAATCTTGGTCTGATCCTGTTTACCATTTTCATTAATGATCTGGATGACGAGGCCTCAGCAAGTTTCTTGATGACACAAAGCAGGGTGGAGTGGCTGATGTGCCAGACCGTCATGCTGTTAACAGGCTGGAGAAGTGGGATGACAGGAATCTCATGGAGCTCTACATGGAGAATTGCAAAGTCCTGCACTCCCACACTGGGAGGAAAAAACCCACGCACTGGTGTATGTTGGGGGCCACTTAGCTGGAAAGCAGCTCAGCAGAAAAGGACCTGGGGGTCCTGGTGGACATCAAATTGAACATGAGCCAGCAATATGCCCTTGCTGAAAAGAAGGCGAAAGGTATCCTGAGATGAATTAGGAGACATGTTGTCAGCAGGTCTTCCCTTCTACTCAGTACTGGTGAGGCCATACCTGGAGTGCTGTGTCCAGTTCTGGGCTCCCCACTACAACAGAGCCATGGACGTAATGGAAAGAGTCCAGCAAAGCGAACAAAGATGATGAAGGGACTGGAGCATCTCTCCTGTGAGTAAAGGCTAAGGGATCTGGGATTATTCAGCCTGGAGAAGAGAACGTTCAGGGGGATCTCATCAATGTATATAAATACCTGCAGGGACAGTGCAAGGAGAATGAAGTCAGGCTCTTTTTTGTGGTGCGTAATGCCAGGACCAGAGGCAATGGGCACAAACTGAAAAACAAGAGGTTCCCTCTGAACATCGAGAAACACTTTTTCACTGTGAGGGTGACCAAGCACTGGCACAGGTTGCTCAGAGAGGTGGTGGAGTCTCCTTTCTGGAAGATATTAAAAAGTAACCTGGACATGGTCATGTGAAACCAGTTTTGAAGGGCCCACTTGAGCTTTGATGTTGGACCTGATGACCGCCACAGGTCCCTTCCAACCTCAATCATTCTGAGATTCTGTGATATCTCTTAGCTTGTGAAGGAGGTAGGTAATTTTTTACTTTAAATATAAACAGAATTTACACTGAGTAAAATGTGACACTGTATCAAGCCCAGTTTCAAACTCATCTTGTAGGTCAGCAGCAATAGATTTTGGATTTGATTCTTGCAATGGAAACCTTGTAATTTTGTTCTTAACTTTAGCTAAACAAGTAAATACTTTGTTAAAATATATTCTACTTATAACTCAAGGTCCTCTCCTGACATTCACTACTAACCCAGAGAGAAGGCTGGGAAGGGGGTCACCCCACGGCTATTTTCCAGCAAGCAGAAACAAATGTGGCAGCTCTGGCACTGTGGAGCTAGAGGAGCAAGGCAGACTGATGATGATGATGCAGCTTGCCCCTGGGAATGCTGCCGCTCCCCAGAAAGCTCCATCCCCCATCACAAACCCATCCTTATGGGTGTGTGGAGCAGCAGCCCTGAAGGGCATTCCTGCTAGCCTGTGGTTAACCACTTACCCACAGCTCTTTAAAAACATTTCCTATTAAAACATGATGTAAGTCCATTCCTTGCAAGGTTCTTCGCCCCAGTAATGACCTGACACTTAGTCTGTGCTATTCAGCACATACACAACTATACAATTGCTAAGAGCCTAATTTTCTATCACCTTACCTCAGAGCAGCTGGGAAAAGCCTTCTATTGAATTAGTTTATTATTTTGTGCTGCTTTTGTTTGATAAGCCCACATAATGCCATCTTTTGAGCCAGGGACCTCCTTGAGTTATATCCAGAAATAAGTGTCAGAGTAACCCACGTGTAGCACACAAAAAGGCTTGATTTTTTAATTAGCAAAGCTAAATAAGAGAGATGTAGTAACAACACTTCTTTCTGAATCCACCATTATTTTTCTCTCAGGTAACAGATGAGGGCTGGTAATGTTTTCGCCAAAATAATCTCTACCTCAGAGCACAGTTCTGATTAATAGGCTAATATGTGTACAATTTATCTTTAAGCTTAGTTACTTTTTCTCCCTTTCAAACACTATCCTATATTAATCTTAGCACTGCTGTCAACAATGAAGAAAGCTGTCCCTGTTGTCCCTTGGCATTTAAGGCTGCATTCAATGCAGATAAAGTTTGTTTGGGAACGTACAGGGTTTGCTGAAGACAATCACAGGAGATAGAACCTTAATTTAACCTCCAGCTTGTAGTATTTCCCCTGGGGCACAGATGACTGATAACATGGCAGAGGGCAAGGAAAGCACAAAATTATTGAGAAATGGAAGCAGCAAATCTCGAGTGTTGAATTTCTTCCTCTAAATCATTGTTTATAAGGATAGTCATGCATGTCTGACTCAGTATGGAGACACCAGGAAGCGCCTTAAACGAGTAGTTTTAAAATGCACTGGCAGTGGATATTTTTGAAAGTCATTTCCAAGATATATGAAATATAGTTGTCATGTATGCATCTTGAATCAAAATGTCGTTACAGAATCAAAATAAACTTGCTCATAGTATCCTATGTACAAGGTAGGTCAGCAGTTGCTAATTTAAATGAAATAAGACCTTAACAGACAGCTTGATAACATTTCCCATAGGAACATTAGAAAACGGTGTTAATGAGCATTATCAAGGCCTGCTTCTGTAAGCAAATAGATCTTTATTAACTGAGATTGTATGTGATGTTTTTCTGTGTTATAGCTCTAAAGGGGCAGCATGAAAAACTAGATAGCATTTTGTTTTAAATAAAAAGGTTGTCTCTGCTCTAAACTTAAAATAAAGCTATTCTATTAGGATTAGAGGTTAAATAATCCTTTCATTTGCCAATGATAAGTTTAATTGCCTGAAGCTAGACTGAATACAGGCTGATTTATGTTTTCATTTCTATCGGGATAAAAAACCTCATCCTTAGTAGACATAGCTACAGAAGGCTGTCCCAGCTTCAGAATCCTTGCTTTCAGAATGGAAGAATTTATTCATTTAAAATAGAACATGTTAATATCTTTTATCAGACAAAAAGGTGTAAGGAAAAATACCCTATGTGCTATGAAAAAACCCCCAAATGTGTAATTTTATTGCAAATCCAAGTATGGATTGTCTTTTAATCACATCTTCCAAGTTGAAAAAAAAAACCAAAACCAAAACCAATTTTTCTTCCTGTTATCAACCATAAAGCATTCAAATACTTGAAAAAAAAACAAAGTAAATTGGAAGAACTGAGTTAAATTTAAGCCCAGATTTTAGAGAGAAAATTTATATCAAACAATCATTGAGCCAACATAGTAGTCTCTTAGTACAAAATCAATTACATGCAGTTAAAGAAGCATTTGTGTTTGTTAGATGTTGTTGCCATTTATTTCTTGATAATAAAAAGCAAAACACCAAATTAACATCCTCAGCTGATATTTTAAAATACTTGGATATTTGCAGAGAAAACAGAGATAGTATTTTGATAAGACTTTTAGCTCAACAGAAGGGCAGGGCAAAATGTAACCCCTTAAGACAACATCTTGCACTTCATATTGAGCAACAGCTAATGATATCCTAAGAGGGTTTGTTACATAAGCCAGTGGACTGAAGAAACCTTTAACATGTAGGAAACTGGAGTTAATTAAACTGTTATGGGTATCCTATCCATCATCTTACCAGACTGCTCTATTCTAAACCTATTTACATTTTGCAATTGAAAAAATGTACTTGGTGTGGTTGGTAAACCATGTTTACTGTCCTTATTGATTTGACATTTGTGCATAACCTTTATGCTTTAATTATCTAATAGCATTTCCTGAATCTTTTTCTGCTACAGAAAGTATTTGATTTCCAAGCAATTAGACATATCTGACAATTAGCAGACAGGCAGAGTGTTCCCTTCAACAAATTAATCAGTTTAGGAAAGCACTGGCTCATCACTGCACTGAATTTGCTGAAAAAGTTGTTTTACTGAACCTCATTTCAACCTGCTTCAGTACCTTAGTGTAATCAAAGTGCATTTCAACTCTGCTCATATTTCACTCACAGGATAGATTGACTTTAAGGAGCTTCCTTTCCCGCATAATAATTCTGAATCCTAAATGCAACGTAAGATAATTTAAACTTGAGGTTAACAGCTGGCTGCATTTATGAGGATCAGCAGAAGAAATGACATCGAATATTTTCTAGTACAGATAGGGTCAAGGAAAGGAAGAAAGCTGGTCACCACAATATAAATTCATCTTCTATTTTGAATCTTTGATAAGACAGATACATTTTTTATTTCCTGTTTGAGATACAGTTTCTGGGGATTTGTTTTTAATACGTTGTGTGTCTTAGGTCACTTTATGATATTTTAAAACTTTTATCCAAGATTTATTCTAGCTCATATTTCTGCCAAATCTCTTCACATTGCAACATTAAAAGCCACTGTAGTCAACTTATGGAAAACGCACCTGTTTCCTTGATTTGGAGACATTTCTTCAGACAGAAAATTTAGCAGTGAAAATCTAGCAATGAAAATTTTTTCATTTTTCACATTTATGAAACATTATGGTATAATTCTGTCTTACCTGTGAAATTAGATGGGTGACCTGAGGTCATATCTTGAATCTCATATTTGTGAAAGGCAACATGTTATCTTTTACTGCACAAACACACAACCTCATTGTGAAAGGGGCCTAAGGTACCACATTGAGCTGAGAGAAGTTTCTGCCAGTGCAGGTGCTGTATGAAAGAGCTGTAGCATCACAGTCTCTCATAAACCTTAATGCAAGAAGCAAAATATGCAGGGTGCAGGGGCCACATTTCGTGGTAGACTGCAGTAGTAACTCTGCAAGTTCCTGGTCATCACCGAAAACCTTCAATTAACCTGGACATCTGTCATAATTTAAATAGCTTCTCCCCTTCCCAACATTATCCAATGTCATTACAAAGAAAGAAGGGGTGAAACTTCTGCTTCAGAGAGAGGGGCAGGATCAAACTGACAGAAATTTGGCTCCAAGCTTTTGCTGTACTTTAAATTTTACACTGTACCTCTACACAGTGCAATCCAGATCTTCCAGTGAGAAGAGCTACAGGGTTATACCACGCAGATTTACAGGGTTATACCACATACAAACCTTGTGCTTCTTAGGCATCTCCAAAATAAGATACTATGATTTAGGCAGTGTTAGGGTAGTCATGCAATTTAGATGGTGTTATTGGCAGCATTTTACACGCAATTTTATTGCAAATCATTTATAAACTAGAGCAGGAAATAGAATTCTTTCTCTCAGATGGAAGGAAAGACTGTAATCTGTTTCCCTTCTTCACTTTTTCACACTGTGCAAGCAAGAAACAAAGGAAAATAACCAATGTTTTGGTATGGTAAGCTGACTCTCTGACCAAGAATCCAAAGTTAAGATGTCAGAAATTAGTCATTATTTTTTGATACCAATCAGTAAATGTGGCTGGTTCATCTTGTTATTTCTTGCTGAAACAGTACTTAGCCATCAGTTCTCCTCCAGAGAGTTATTTCTAAGCAGAATACATTTATCTTATCCAATAACATGATGCCCTTCTTTCAGCCTAAGCTTTTAGTATTTTGTCACCTTTTACCTCACCTTTAAACAACTCCCTCACTCGTAGGGGAACTTAATATTGTATCAGGGCACAAAAGTCTGGACTCAATCCCAAAGTCCATGTGCAGGCAAAATTCTCCTTGCCCATCAAATAATTTAATAAATTTCAAGGAGATATTAGCATGAGCATACAGTCACAAAGTATGGCATTTGGTGAAAATGGATGAATTTTTTTTTTTTCCCAGGCACAACATAAGTATCTTTATAGCTCACCAATAACTAGTTTGGACACCTTGCACTAATTTAAGAGTTTATCTATCTATCTATCATCTATCTGTCTATCTATCTCTCTCCATCTTTAATCCTTTCACAGAATATTGCTTTTGTTTCCCACATAGCACACAATACTGTGTGAAAAAACATGCTGTTGGACAAATTAAAAATAACAAAAAGGTTTTCTTCTCAGCTAATTCTTAAATGGAAAAATCTGATCAACTCTCTCTGATATAGTGGAGTAATTCAAGCAGTAGAATATCTTGCAGCAGGGCAGATCTTAGCTGAATTGCTTGATATTTACGCCATCCTTGTGTACGGAAAGGCTTCATATGGAAACCTATTTTTTGTGTTGGTACCTAGGAACAAGCTATAATGCAGGCTTAAATTTTTCTCCATATTAATGATTTGAAGATGCCTTCTTTCCATACCCCATTATTTTGCTAGAGGTGCCATCCAGAATTGATTTTTGATAAATTCAGCCTGGTGCCTTTGTGACTACTGCATAGGTACAGTAGCTTTAAATATTTATATTGTGCTGCTGGTGATAATTATTATTCCAACTCAGTATAGTTTTAATGCATCTAAATGTCAGTGTTTCTCAGTTTAATTCATCATGCATACGTTCAGATGCTTGTATACATATATTCAGTATGCATCTCCAAGGACCTAGAAAGACCTATTCATATTTTAGCAGCTGTGAGAAAGTGAGGACAGATTTCCTTTACATTCCTAACTGTAAACATTAATTAGGTGCTTGACACTCATTAATGATTAAAAAACTCTTTGTAAAATAATCCGTCATAATTCTTTTATCACTGTGCCAGCTCAAAGAATTATTTCATTGTACCATGGTATCTCTGATGGGAAAGTTAAAAACAATGTGTTAAAATAAAATCCATTTATTTACTCAGTTTGTTTCCATGGGAAAAAAGTGGTTTTGCTGTGATACCTAGTAAGTTTCTGAATACAAGAATGTCATGGCTGATTATCTGTTTGCATGCATTTGTTGAAAAGCCATTATGCAGTTGCCTATATATTCAGTGTGTCTTCTCGGGCTTAACCATTTCAGCAGAACAGAAGCACAAAAACAAGAACTTGAACATTTTCTCAAAAATATTAATAAAAAGCTGAGGGTTATCACACACAAAAAA
>VYXH01006175.1:68537-78266 GCA_013397275.1 Burhinus bistriatus | reverse complement strand
TAATGGTATATTTTTCAGACAGTATCTACGTCTAGCAGATAAGGTCTGATATTTACAGTGAATACCAAGGAATAGTATGCAGAGAGGCTCTTGCTTATACTTATTGCTATAACAACCAAGGTCAGCTAACTTTGTTATGTACCAAGTTGGAGGGTCAGAAGCAGAAGAGCATAGAGGGGTCGCACCTGCGGGGAGGAGTGGACAGGAGAGGTGACCCAAAACTGACCAACAGGGTATTCCATCCCATATGCCTCATGCTCAGTATAAAAGCTGAGGGATCAAAGGGTCAGCCCTCTTTCTTCAATGGCCAACATCTGAGGAGGGCTCTGTCTGTCTGTTCGTCTGCCTTTGATCCTGACTCGTGCATTCCTGAATCCAATTCTGGAATCCAGTTCCCAGCTGTCACTGAGTTCAGTCTGGGACTTTCCCAGTGCTGGCCGGTGACATGATGGTCATCCTGGGAGTTCAACACTGGGTTTGTATAAATTGTATATATTTCACTATTTTCTCATTAATATTATTCTCTTTTCTTTTTACTATTTTATTATTGATATTTCATTAAAATAGTTTAGTTTCTTTTCAACTCATAAGTCTTTCTCTCTCATTCTTTTCTCAGAAGAGAGCATCTGTTGTTTGTTTTAGTGTCAAGTCCAGCCCAAAACACAACATTGCTCCAATTTGTAGTGCATGGTCTCACTTTGCTGGCAGCAATGCCACTATGGCAAAGCAAAAAGAGAGCTTTGACAAAGACACTGTCCTCTGACATCTGGTGGAAAGATTTTCTCTCCTTGAATGAATCTTAATCTTGTTGCAAAGTCAGTGTAATGTCTTGCACAATTCTTATACCTTTTTCAACAATGCAACTACTGTAAAAATTGACTAAATAATTTATGTTATCAAAATAGAGCCAAATTTCAGTCAAACTTGCGTACCACTCTAGACATAGATAGAGAAAATAACTTCAAATTGCATAGTTGGAACTAATTTCTCCTCTACACTGATGCAGGAGCACCAAATTCCACCCTTCCATAGCTCTACTGTCTCTGAAATGCTTTCCTCATTGCCGTAACTCCTCAACAGTCCACTGACTCAGTCCTCCCCTCTCATTCTCTTCTTTCCCCTTCTGTATGTCCTATCATAAACTCAGGACACCCAAACCAATTTCTGTTAAACTCTCCCAAACCCTATCATAAGGGTAGGTCAGCGTTGGCATCACGTCACCCTACCCTCTCAATAAGATTTGTTAGTCTTTAGAGTCTTTTTTTTTTTTTCCTGTAATTTCTATCATGTAACATAAGTGTTCAAACCTTTGTTGTCTTGTATGGTACAGGGTGAACACACGCACCATTTGTTCAAACAGTATTAGCCCTACAGTAACAGCAGCAGCAAACCCAGGAAGGCCTGCAAATGTCACCGGGGAGGACAACCACTTGGATGAACTTGTGCACAGGGCCATGTTATCACAGCAATACTTGTGCCAGCTCACTTAAAGGTGACTCAAGAAATACAAATACTACTCTCATCTTGAAGTAGTAACTATGATGCAGATCATCCAGAGTAATTAGACAGTAAATTCCTATTGATTTCAGTTCCTTCAAAGATACAGGTCTGTAATTGTGTGGTGTGTGCAGCATCCAGCACTGAAAAGTCCATTGTAACCGGCAGATATAACCTCGATGGAGATACCAAATCATAGTAGCGATGTGCGTCTTTCTCTTCTCTTGTTCGGTTATTTATTTCCTTGAAATCTAAGGCAAAGATGAAGATTGAGACTACTGGGGATTTCATTAATATGACAGAATGGATGCACTGCGGTCTCAGTGAGCTTATTTTTGACATGCTGCTAAGAGATGTGAAGGCATGTTTGTCAGGTCACTCTTCTTAATAGAGGAAATGCACACACATTTCCTTTCAAATGTCAAGCATATTGAAGTATAGTATAAGTTGGGAACTGGATGGTGAAAACTAAACCAGATAAAATACTGCTAGGCAATCCTAGCAGATTGAAAAAAGTGACAGGTAGGAAAGATTATACAGGCCCTCTGTAATACTTGTTACTGAGCTCCCAGTTTTTTTATGTAAGCCTATCATAAGCTGCACATAGTACTTATATTGGAGCAATGGCTGTGTTTTCCGACCTGGCACCTGCTAACACCATCCATATCTTTCTTATTTCACAACAAGTCACTTACAATGCAGCTTACATGAGGCTATCTTATATCAAATTTAAACTGAAGCTAGTGCAGGATCTACTCATTTGTGAAGTGCTGTTATGTCCCTGACAGGCATTGACCTATGAGTGACATTGATGGATGATTGAATCTAAATGAAGCTCAAGACTTTTTTTTGACCTGTAACACCTGGTTTTGTTCTATTAG
Organism: Burhinus bistriatus; assembly: GCA_013397275.1. NCBI lineage: Eukaryota > Metazoa > Chordata > Aves > Charadriiformes > Burhinidae > Burhinus > Burhinus bistriatus. The sequence continues at coordinate 75,888 of VYXH01006175.1, read as the reverse complement.
AATGTATGCTTCTGGTGTTTTTTGGAGCCTGGAAGTTTTTGGAAGGAAGGAAGGGAAGGAGGGAGGGAGCCTAACCTGGAAGTTTATGTTCACATTTGTGTGAGGCAGCTTCTACAAGCTCTTCATGAGTAAAGGTTACTAAAACTAAACTAAAGGTTTCACAGTGGGTTTCTGAAGAAACAGAAAATGTGTACCCATTTATAAAACAGCTAGAAAGGAAAGTCAGTCAAAACATGGCAGGAGCTAGGAACCTTGAGCACCAGATTAAATACTGTCGTGGTGACGGATCTTTATAGAATAATAGAACACAGGCTGCTGCTATCAATCAGCTTTAGATTTGTGCTGGTGACTGGATGATCACAGATAATGAAACATTAACATTTATGATCTGATAAAAGGCAGTGCCCCAGAGTGTGAAAAAGTAGGCATGCTCTGGCTCGGTGATGAGAGGGATGTCTCTGCATTCATTTAGGTCCACCTATGCACCCAGTAACCACTTGGACATAAAGTGGGCTGAGGTGAAAGGTGCCACTGCTGAGTCTGGATCTGTCCTGTGCTATGGGAGATTTCAGGCTCCTGGGGTGGAGCTGTAGAAACTGAAGGTGCTGAACGGATTTCAGCTGAAGCTTCCTACCCTAGTGTAGCCCGTAGCTGCACAGGTTACAGAAAGCAGTGTAACTCAGTGAGGGCTTGTAAGGGAAAGATTTGAAAAACAATCCAGTAAAGCAAAACAAACAAAATAAAACCAGGGAGTTCTCCAAACCTATATCTGAAACAATTCCTATGGGCCAAGGCACAGATGTGTGAGATGACTCCAGAAAAGCAATTGGAAATTCCCTGTGGCCTCAGTACAAATCCCTTTCATTCAGAGGTCAGCATTTAGTGTTTACAGCTAAGGAGCGTCTTCCACTGGCTACTCAGTGTGCTTCTGTTTCTATGACAGTTTTTAGCCTGATGCTGAGAGAGCCCTGTCAGATGAAGCGTAAGCCACATTTACCTGTAAGTGCCCCACACTAACTTGTGATGCCTAATCTCTTTTATTGATCCTACTAGCTGGTTTCTGGAGCCATTGATTTTTCTTGCTGTCAGTTTGTGGCCTTGACTCTTTAATGTTTATTTAGACTGGTCTCCATAAATTGCTTCTGGTGCTGAGGGCGAAGAAGGCGGTAGGAGGTCAGGGGTGCGTGTATACCTGTCCATATATATAAATCACAGCTTTTGTTCTTTGCTGTTGTTTGTGAACACTGTTTGCTGGGCGAGTAAAAAGGAAGTATTCTACTAAAACATGGAGAAGCTGTTACTAATTCCCCTGTGTCTGCAATTTTATTGCAGTCTAGGTTTTCAATTTTCTGTATCTTAACAGTACCTCTTGTTATCTACTCAAACATGTAATGTTTATTTTTGTGAGAGAGACACAAAGAGGGGAAGATTTTTTTGTTTGGCAGCACAGAACTGTACTTTTAAAGCAGGAAGGGATGTATATATTTTGTTAGTGATTTTTCTCAGTGGGGGAAATTGTTACTTCTTGACTTTTTTTAAATTTTATTGTCTGTAGAGGACAGTGGGACTTAAAAGTGGTGGACTTAACAGCATTTGTACAAACAAGCAAACATCAACTCTCTTGCTGACAGCATCCAGAACTCTATCCATTTAAAGAAGGACCGTAGCCTTCATTGGGCAGAAATGGCAGTGCTGTTCCAGCAGTCGGACAAGTCTTATTCTCTAGTAATATCACTGGCAAAGCCAGCAAAATGGGAAATGTTTAAGAGAAGGGGTCTGTACTGTGTACCTGTAATTTGGGAGCACGTCCTGAAAATTCAAAGGGAAAAGCCCCACAGTTCATTTAACAGTAAGTTGCTAGAATGCCATATCTTTAAATCAATGGAAACTGTTTTGCAACAGCTAAGATTTTTTTCCTCTGCAGCAGTAAACATCATAGCCTGTACAAGGTGACAAGTGGTTCTCCTGAGGCTAGAAGGACAGTAATCAATAGAGGTGCAGTCTGGGCCACTGTTCTGACTGTTGATGTAGAAACATTGTGCACAGATATGATGCTGAGAATAAATCAAAAGAAGAAAGAGAAGCTGCTCCAAGATAGGTAAAGGAATACCTTACAGGCAATACCTTATTGACCGGAATACCAGATTCAGTTTTTTTTCCATTTGACCTCTTGGTTTGTATGGTCATTTGCTATCTTAAACTTAAGCAAGTTCAGTTCGTTATAAAAGGGAGATGTAGCAACACTGGCAGGATAAATATTGGCCAAATATTGCACTTTCATGTGTCCTTCCCTCTTGCAAAGGTCACTGTAGCCTTTTATACATTTTGTAAAACCTGTTAAACATATGTTACAAATGACCAGCACCCAGAAGAAAGTCTCAGACACAACTCCATGTTCAGATTGCAATTGCAGTATTTTTGAGGATTAACAGCCAGGGTCATTTCTCTGAGAAGTCTTTAAATCTAAACTTATATGTAAGGCCCTAAAGCATCCAAGACAGAAAGCTACATTATTGTTTACATACCTTCATATATTAAAGCTTTGTGTTTCATAATATATATTTTATTGGTAGATGATATTCTGATTCTAGGCAATATAAAGTACTAGAGGAAGGGAAGTGTTTTTAGCTGTGTCCCTGTTTGTCTCGTGTACAGAAATGGAGTGCAACTTTAAAATCAGCACCACAGCAAGAAAGCAAAATGCAGGGAATGATCCTAAGACTCTCATGTGGGCCCTTCAAAGAAAGAAATCAGTAAACTTTGGAGTGAAAAGGGAATGATAAAGAAAAACATGAATAATTCTTATGAAAGATTTGTAGGTTGGCATATTTACTGTAGTCATGTATTCTAATGAACACTACAACATAAGGAACATTCTGCCTCCAATTTAATTGTAACCAATGAACTGTAAACAATTACATCTTTATTTAAAACAGTGAGGATGACCAAGCTCTCAATGAAGTGACTAGTGGTTTCTAATAGTCTTCAGTATAGCCGAGGTAAAGAATAACCAATGGAATATAATACAGCATCACCAGTATGATTTAGTATATGCAATTAATTTGGCAACCATTAACTTTGTTGGCAAAATTCTTGCTTACTTAATTTGTCTTCTGCTCATAAAAGACTAGAAGCTGGATCTGGACAAAAACCAAATTATTTAAATGGTCCAAATGTCCCACAAGAACGAGTACAGTAAAAATAACTGTTTGCATAGTGTATTTAACCTGCAGACTGGAAACAGAACAAGACTACAAGCTTTCTTCTGTAAGTAACTAGGGCTTAGGTACATTTTCCTTCAGCCCAAGTAATGCAAGCAAATTCCCCCACTACAGATTTTTCTGTACTGACACAACATATTTTTATACAGCTGAGTTTAGCAATGCATAATACCTCATTAACATTTAACAGCATGAAATATGTCTCTGTGAAGGTTTTTGGTTTTGCTTTTTGGGTTTTTGTTTCTGAGGTTTTTTAAATGTAAAAAAGGAAGGAAGGTTGTTAAACTTTATTTTCCTCTGGAAAAGCAAAACAGAAAATGTTTTCACTTCACATTTTTCCATCTGATGTCAGGAGATTACATTAGAGTTTTCCTTATTTTCGCTCATGACTGACATTTAAATACCAGAAATGACAAGTTTTGGGGATGGTAAGGAATAATTATTCATTTATGTCTATAAATACCCAATATATGTTTAGTTAGGAGGAAACAGATGACCTAACAGAAGACTAAATCTTGGCAAGTTTACTTACATTGACCAAACCCTGCCAATTAAATTTCAGCCAGCTGGTCGCTTCTAATCCTCTCTTGTTCAGTCTATTTGAATGATTTTTAGGTTTTTGGGTTAGTTTTTTTCATGCCACTTTCATCCATCACTAACAACACCAAACAAAACAACATTTTGTGTGAGAATGAATCACAGATGAAATGTCAGGGGGCTTACTAGACTGGGGATGAGGCCAAAAGCACTTAGAAAAATATGAAACTTTGTCACACATCCATAACTCCAAGCTAGCAACCCATAAGGAACATAATTTAAGGTAGGAGCCAGCTCACTGCCTTAGCTGTTATCTAGGTTGCTGAATATTAGCTGAACAACCCTTGTTTATTCCCACATTAGGGCATTTGTTTTCTGCTCATAGTATCAGAGAGGAGGAAGGTCAAAGAAGACGATGATTAAAGGTTGGCGCTGCATTCCAGTATGCATCCTGCAGGTCGTTATTACAGTCCTTCCTCTGCACCATTCAGCAGTTTCTTCCCGAATGCTAGTCCTGGTTCCTCACACAGCCAGAAAGAGCCGAACTGTCTTACCCAAATGGGTAAGCAGTTCTACTTTGGCATGGGTTTTCTGCTTTGTTTGACTCTCTTTGAAGGCAAAATCCTTGTTATTAAGACCAGAACTGTGGCCCACTTCCAGATCTGTATGCAGTTCAGGGCAGGCCAAGAACTGAACAGAATACGTAAGTGAAGAGTTCCTGCTTTTTTTCAAGGTGGGGATGGAGGAAGAACAAACAAAGAAACAAAACACACAGAAATAAAAATATTTGCACATCCAGTTTCTCTAATTACAAAGCAAGTTGATTTGTCACAGTCTGTTTGCATCAATGAGATGAAACAGGAAAGACGTATGTGTCCTCTTCCTTCTTGGAGGAAGAAATCCACTTTTCCACAAAGCTCTGCAAAAAGCATAAGGTAACATGATTCCTGACTTACTACTTCTGACAGTGTTGGTATTTCAAATGCAGGTAAGTAAATAAAGAAAAGTTGGATGAGAAAGTCTAGCCCAACAAAAAAAGCTCTGATATTTTACTGTCTAAAAATGGGACAATTCTGAAGGTGAGAACTTACTAAAAATAAGCATCTGGCATTATATTAATCAATTAATCTTATGGACTAAGCAATAGCAATCACAATTCCTTTTAATTTTGGCAAAGCACAAGGTTGTTGGTGTTTTCACAGTCACGTCCCATTGTGCTGGACAGAAATGAAGACAGCAAAAGGATAATCTTTCCAAAATATAATTCATTTAAAGGATGAAAAATACAAAGTTTGGATATGAAGAAGGTTGTAAAGAAGAAGATCAGTTATCTCAGTTTTGTTAGCTGCAGAAAAATGCTACCCTCTTTCTTAAACTTGGAAAAATTATAATTGGAACACATTGAATAGAGAGAAATTATTAAGAATCATTCTGTGTTTCTTGTTTTAATTCCAACAGTGTATACAATCACAGGAATACTATTTTATTCAAAGACTTTTAAATGAGTTAAACAAATAAATCTAATGTAGAACGTATATATGATGGGATCCCTGCAGGCTCTAAGTAATCTTCACGAGATATTAATCTCCTCCACGTTGAAATTGCTTCATAAATGACCAAGTGTTATGGAGAACACTATTACCCAGTGCTTGGTAAGTGCTTCGTAGAAGAGAAGAGACAGCGTGGCACATTGACACATAAGGGTAAGCAGACGCTTCATTATTTCCACAGGAATACCAGGACTGAGGGATAGTTAACCACTGAATCATCAAACAACTTGATTTCCAGGATTTGTGAGACACCCTAAAAGAGTCAAGAGAACATTTGCAGGTTCTTTCCTTGAGACCAGTGTTACTCTTTACTGCACTGGACTTTACATAATTGATGCAAAAACTGTGTTATGCACAGCTTAACTAATTTGCCTGAGGCCTGAGAAGAACATAATGGCAAAACTAAAATTCAGCTCTGTTGAGCCCAGGCCCTATATCCTAAGCTGTAAATCATCATTCTTTGCAACACTGAAACTGTTAGTGCTTATGTACTCTGACACAAAAAACAAATCATTCTTTAACCTTTTATTTGTTAAGCTAAATAGATTGAACTCCTGTCTTGTACCATAAGGATCATCTTACAGTTCTAATTATTTGTCTCTGGAACCTCTGCAAATCTTCAGCATCTTCCTCCAAATATAGATATTTTCAATGGACACTATATTTCATTACTGGCATTCCAGTAGAGATTACAAGGGCACACTCAGGATCAGTATAGGCTCTATTTTACTTGGTACATCCTGATTTAGACCCCTCAGACTCTCATGAGATATTTATAGCTACATCATCACACCAAGAATAACCAGCCAAACTCCAAATTTTTTAAAATAATCGTGGCTACCTAGGATAACATCTCACTTATTTAGAAGCAGCAGTTTAAGGCTGAACTTTCCAGCCTGTATGAATTACCTCTTACATAGATTCTTTCTAATTAAAAAAAAAATAAAAGCACCATCAACAACACAGGGAAAGCAATCAAAGAAACATTGGAAAGCTAACCAAATAGGAAGAGATGCAGATAGTGTTTCAACTTAGGAAACACGTAAGTACCATGAAAAGATGGAATACAGTGCCTCCCATGCTTAAATGTTACATAACTGGTTTTAAAAAACAAGGCAAAACAAAAAACAAACGTTAATGTGGGAAAAGCTTCAGAAGTCAAGCCATCAGAACCAGCAACCTATCATGATTTCCTTGCACCTCTTTAGGTGTAGCGATCATAGTGAATTTAGTTGTTACTGTCCACATGAATGTCACAAACTCTCCCCTTATGAGTAAAATATCACACATTAATAAGAGAACATAGATGTAAATTTGCCTTATCTTCGTTTTCAGGTTATGATTCTAATATCTATGTAAGCAGAAGCGTCAGCCATTTGGATCTCAGAGAAGGCACCATCTCTTACAGAAAGCAGCCTCGTGGAATCTTGCTGGTTGCTCTCTACTGTTTTATTCATCTAAAATAAAAATCACTGAATACTCTTTATTTGTAGTTAATTCATAGAAAACAAACAAACAAACAAAATCATCCCATTATTGTATTCTTTCAAGGGTCTGTTACTAATGGTTACTGCATTCTGAAGTACACTGGGAACACCTAGGGAAATAATGTAATATTCACCTAAATCTCCAAAGAACTCATTATCATTAGTGCCTTGACAATAGATACAGAATTAATAATAATGATGATAGACATTTAAAATAATGTATTATCGTTATCTCTGATGTAATTGCTACTCAAAGAGTATTTCACAGACCATTGTAGAATTATAACTGTCAAATTTACTCTGATTAATTTCAGTTTATTTGATTTAGTGAAAATAAATTGAGGCAGATTTCCATATGCCTTGAACATAAAGGGCAGAGTCATTAGTGGAGTCCATTTTGGATAGAGGAAAAATAAAAATTCAGTCTGGGATTTACTGAAAAAACAGTAGCTAATGAATTATGCCAAGAGACTCATGGAATCCTCTAATTATACTGATACAGACTTCATCAGCTAATACTTTTCACCTACGACAATCATCCTCTCCATATGCTAAT
>VYXH01006175.1:61037-66037 GCA_013397275.1 Burhinus bistriatus | reverse complement strand
CCGGAGTCTGATTCTGGCAAACTCAGCTCCAAAGTCTGCTTCTCTGTTCCTGTGAGAACATCTCAAAGCAAAAAATGTAGCATCACAGCACCAACACTTCGCGTTCTGGCTAGTACTGCAGGCACAAATGAGTGGTTAGGAAAGAGAAAAGGGTTGGTAAGATTCTTTTCCCGTAACTCAAACACCCATATTATATATAAACTTTAAAAGATCATTGATTGGAGCATTTTCTTCTACAAGCTATAACAATCTAGGTGAAGACTTGTTAAGTATCTGATTATCAGTAAAGGTTTCAGACTGTATATTCTAAAGCACTTAATAGTTTTTTCATTTTTTTCTCACTGCTCATTCTTCAGAAGTACACATTTAGTCCTGAAAAATATACCTTTGCACCTCCTTTTATTGAACAGTCTATTGATGCTCATATTCTGAGCATTTTAAAAGTCTTTTTGAAGAAAAAATTGAAATTACTCACAGGCAGTAGAACCAGGATATCTGGGATTTTATATTACATTTTCTTTATTTTCTTGCAATTTTCCATTCCTTTCTTATGCACTCAGGCAAGGTCTCTGCAGTTTTGGCCTATGGAGGAGAGTGAGAGGAGGAAAAAAGGAGTGAGACATAGCACATTGCATTTACATTTTGGCATATAGGATGTTCAGCATAAAACTGTATTTCTTCTGTAAGAGTAGAAATCTCAGCCAGTTTCTTATCATCTAGGGAAACCATGTACTCAATGTTAACATGGAACAGAGAAATTTTGTAAACTCTATTCTAAAAAAAACCCCATTTTTTCTTCAAGGCTGACTCTTACCATCACTCATACTTAGTTGCTCCAAATGATTATTACAGTAAATGAAACTACAATAAGTACGTATTTATTACCCACTAATTCAACTCCTGCAATGAACCTCCTCTGAAGGTTCCCCTTTTGCTGTGCAATGTAGTAAGTCACTTTGCCCATCAGGCATCAATGGACTTGTTCTCAACAGTTGTGCAAAAAGATGGCCATTGGAATTTACCGTAGTATTTTACATTCAAGTGTGTATGGAACTGCAAAAATTTTGGAAATGCAAGGGAAATAAATAATGTTAATTTGGTACAAACCACTTTCATTGTACTTGTTTCAGCCTTTTTCCTTCTTCCTTTGTGAAACTGCCTGCCATCAGGACCTATGTCATGGATTGGGCTAGGCTGGCCACTGAAACTAATGACAGATGCTCTCTTTTACTTCTCTCCCCTTCAGAGAAGGGAGAGAACCTCCCTTCAGGGAGAGAAGGATGAGAGAGAAAAGAGACTTATGAGTTTAAAACTAAATTAAACTACTTTAATGAAAATAATAATAAAATAATTTTAAAAAAATAATGAAATATATATGATATATACAAAACCAGTATTGAGCTCCCAGGATGACAATCACATCACCAGCNAACTTGACCCCTTTGATCCCTCAGCTTTTATACTGAGCATGATGCAGATGGGATGGAATACCCTGTGGGTCAGTTTTGGGTCACCCATCCTGTCTGCTCCTCCCACCGGTGCAACCCCTCTAAGTTTTTCCACTTCCGACCCTCCAATGGGACACACAACAAAGTTGGCTGGCCTTGGTTACTATACTAGTAAGGATAAGCAAGAGCCTTCTGCATACCATTCCTTGGTATAAATTATAAACAATCAGGTCTTATCACTCTGGAAGCAGATACTATCTGAAAAATATGCCATTAATTTCAGAGAGTTCAGTTAGGTAGAAAATGCTTAACTGAAAATTAAAGTTACTGAAAAGAAAATTGGTTCTGTTTTACCTCAAACCAGGATAACTCAATAGACACAATAAGGCTTTAGACTCTGAAAATGTTTATAAGCAAAGGTAGCCACTTCCAGTAGAGTACTACTAATGAAAATATTTGGCTATTTACACATTCACAGAGACAAACTTATAAAGCAAACGGCTTACTTAAAAAAATAAATTGCAGATCCAAAAAACTCCCATCAAAAATCATTAATGATTTCCCTAAACTTTTGACCCACCTCCTTCTCAAAACCTGGCAGTATAGTTCCATAAAGACTTTTGATGATGCTAACGAGATTCTGTCCTTCCAGCCCTTTCCTATTTACCTGGTCCTACCATCATGTCACCATAAATACTGAGGGTCAACACAATCAACTGGATGAAAGAATTATTTCAGACTAGAAATAGTCTTTATCTGAAACTTTTAAAAATTCAGATTTTACCCACACTATTTCCCTGACCTAGATAACCATACTTGAAACCATTAGACATATCTACACCTCAGAAGGTGGGGGAAGGGGAAAGACAAGGGATAAGTAAGATGAGGAGTGCCTTCAGTCACAAATGAGATAGAGTTAGCCTCCCATTACGTGGCTAAGAGTCTCAGGTCAAAAGGTGCAGGGTAGGACTGGTTGTTTCATGCTTCCATTATAGAGAAATTAACAGACAGAGGTGGAAAGGAGTATGGTAGGCCCAGAGGTAGGACACCCACTGGGAAGCCACAGGATTCATGCTTACTTTGAGGAGAACTAAGAACTGATGCAGCTCCTCACAGAGAGTTCCACAGTGGTCACCGTCTTCCTGAATTTCCATAATTCTTATTTTCTCAATTTTCTCTTCCTCAGATACTATCAAAATCCTCACTGCAGTCAGGGCATCCCTTCTTTCCAGAAAGCCTGTTACAGCCTCATGGAAGACTAGTAGGTGTTTCACATGATTTATTTTTGACAAATCCATGCTGATTGTTACTCATGAAATTGTAATACAGGGTTGTCATAAACAGATTGTTTATTTGCTCATCATTCATAACCAGCAGAGTTATAATTCTCTGGCTCATTTCCCCCCCCATCACTATTAAACATGGATGCCTTTTATTTGGTTTCAATGAATTTTATCTACCTTCCATAAATTCTCAATAACCATTGCCACTCTGATGCTACCTCAGCCAGTACCCTCTGTACAATAGGGTAAAGTCAATCAACAGTAACCAAATCGAAAATGGCTGACTGTTTAAGGAACATGTTAGAGCTTGAGAGGGGGTTTGATTGGGGTGTTTTGGATTTTGTGGGGTTTTTGAGTTTGGGGGGTGTGGTGGGTGTGTTACAATTTGTATTGCTCCTTAAAAAGAATGTTACACTTTATCATCACACAAGGTTGTGTACTGACTATCCAATGATTATATGAAAATCATGAGATTAAGGAAGAGTATGTTTCCATTAAGTTTCCATTTATTTGTATTCTGAATTCTAAAGATAAAGGGTCAAAAGAATATATAACAAAAAAGACTGGTTTCCTGTTTCTTAACATATATTAGAATTTTTTAATAAAATCAAGTCATGCCCATAAAGAAGAAAAGGTAAAAAAATTCCTCCTTGGTCAACAATTACTGTGAATATTTTTTAGCATAGCCTAATTTTAATCCTTCACCATGTACCTGGCAATTTTTTTAGTCTTCCCCCCAGAGTCATGAGGAATAGAAACTTTAACTCAAAGAGATAAGGAAAAAAGTAATTTTTTTCTTGCAGGTTGCTGCACTCAGGAATAAAAGCTTTAAGAACACATCAAATGTTGCAAGAAGCTTGATAACCTGATGAGAACTTGTGAAAACACAGGTACCTATTTACAATTCTTACTGGTAAAACCAAGTCTGGGTTGGAGCTGTGCTTTACCAGTAGAGCTCCAACATCCAGTCATCTCATAAAAACAATTGTTATGCATGTTTATTGTGTACTTGGTCATTGCAAACTTGAAAGAATGTGAGATGCAACACTACTCCACTTACGAGAGAGGGCATATGCTTTGCAATTTCAAGATCTGCCAATTGGTGTCAAAAGGCATATTTTGACAGACTTGAGCATAAAATAGAACTTGGATGTTCTTTGAAACAATATAGCAAACAACCTGCATTACCACTTGTTTCCCTTTTTCCTGACCTAGTAGTTAGATACAAGACTCCTCCTAAACAGCTCAGTTCTTGAGAAGCAATTTTTCCTTGTGTATTTACCTAGAATTCCAATGAAAGGCAGAATAACTTCTGCCTAAGAATATTTATGTGTACAGTGTTACCTGACCCTTACTATGTCAAACTGAGTGCACGTCTCTGAAATGATGCTATTCACTTACCTTGGCATCCCAAGCAGCCAGATAGCTAACTATACAAAGGACATAAAAGCCAAATGGCAGAAACAAGTTCAATACAAAATGAGGATGTCACATCATCCTTTAAGATATCAAGAAACATTTTTAACTGAAAAATTGCTCTTAATAGAATAATGAATACTGCTGGATTAAAGAAGGTGAGCTTATAATATGCTGGACCACTGTAGCTCCAGATCTTAAAGATTTGTAATCCTGACCAAGAAAAAAAGCAGTATTAGTGAGCATGAGGATTTTTCAAGTCTCATTTAACTTGTGATTTGACAAGTAGTTCACTTATTAGAAGCGTTAAACATATTGCTCCTCCAAGGCTTAAATTTAAAATCTTTAATTCTAGATATATGACAAATTTAAAAAAAAAAAAAAAATTAAATAACTTGGAGAGCCCTGCTTACAATTTCTTAATTTCGCTGTGTTTTGGAAAGTCCTGTACTTCCAGACATCTCTGTGCTTACAGCATCTAACATTCTCTGTGTCTTTGTGTCTCAAAAACATTAAGTACTGGTATTTTCCATTTGTACAGAGACATCTGACGAGAACTAGCTGGTACCAATTTCCTTTAACTTCTTCTTGGGAACTGTGATATGAAGGAGGCAAATTTTTTTTCACAAGAAAAATAAAATGATCAAACAATAACTGCTGCTTTTTAGGGAACAGGAAAACCTAAAGACTCGGGAGGAACTCACAAGTCAAGATATGAAGAATGAGGTGTGAGAAGATTGTCTTTGCTTGTGTCAGCAGTGAAGGACTCAGGTTGCTAGCAAGAGAGAGAAAGAGAGAGTTTACATGATTTAAAAAAAAAAAAGGGGGGGGGGGGGGGGGAGGGGGCTGTTTT
>VYXH01006175.1:43675-55089 GCA_013397275.1 Burhinus bistriatus | reverse complement strand
AAAACCAAAACAAAAAAAACAACTCAGAAAAAGAGCTGTGCAGGTCTGAAAGAATTTTAAGGAGGAGGGAATGATTTGGTAGGCCAGTAAAGCTCCTACCTTGGAATAGATAAGAAAATTCTTCACTGTTGCAAGTAACGGAGATTTGTTTGCCATTGTTTTGTATTTTCTTCTTTGAGTTATTTTCCAAGCTTGTAATCAAGTTTTTAACACTTTCCTTCATTAGAATAAAACTTGCTTTCATTTCATAGACTACAGTCATGGTGGTGATTCACAAAGTAATGAGACCAAATACTGCATTCATTACTGAGTGAATTCATACTGACGAACACTAACAAAAATAGCTCTTAGAATGTCTGCAGTCCAATAGAATTTGGGAATTTTTAGACATTACAGTATGTTTCCCACCAACCTGCAAGAGTAAATATAATTGATAGTAGTGTATGTGCCAGGACAAAGGAAGATCTCACTCTTGGCAACTAGTGCTACATTACCAAAAAACAGGATGCAGAGTTGCAGATCTCAACAGAGTCATATTTCTCTACATCGTTTCCAAAAAACGTGATCCAAAGAGATGGTAGCTTACCATTTGCTTCTCTAGAGTCATGTGACAACTGACATAAATATGTAGCACACAGGAAAGAAGAATTCTGAAATAGTGAGGACTGGATTTCCATCACTTAAATGCAAATACATATCTGAGGTGGCTAAGTTCTGAGAATATTGTCTCTAGACAATTTATCTACTAAGACGAGGATTATGAATGGACACTTCAGTTTATCAAAGGCCAGGCTGATGATAGCATTAGCATTTTTTTCACAGTGCTCCACTGATTATTGGAAGATTGGCCTGCCATTTCAGGCATGTTTATTAAGCAGAATGAACCCAGGCCATGTTCTTTACTTTGGAAAGTACAAAAGGTAAGCAGATCTTAGCAAAGCAAAGAAAGAATTGAATGCACTTCTTTGTCTCAGTTTCCTCATAGGGTTTGTGCTTCCTTCAGTCTTATTTGGGAGCTTTCTGGAGCTCCTTGATCCTTTCTGGTCTTCTTCTTCCCTCCCTTAATCACATAATTCCTCAAATAGAGAATAAATTCTCAGATTTGTAGTCTCTTTTTTACATGTACGTATTTCCCTTCTTCCTCTCTGAAATAACTGATGGAAGTAATTCCTGACAATTCCCCTCCACCTTGAGTATCGCTTCAAATGAAATGATCAAAATACTCCCTGATCTGGCATTTATCTGTGGTATCATCTGACATCTATTACCTGTTTATCTGTTTATCAAACTGGAAGACCAGTTTTGCTGGATTACAATCTACTTGGTCAAGAACAGCTTCTAGTAGAAACATCATCAAACACCAATGCATTATCCAGCAGTCTTGGAATTCACAATTATAAGAGTTATGCTTCAAGATAAATGATAACAGAGGATGTAGACCATCCTCATTAGTAAAGCTAAATTCACAGATTGTTGAACTAAGTGTTCATAACCTCCAGCTGGAATTATATATTGTGCAGATTGCCTTTATCATCCTGTTTCACAAAGACTTGTTGCCATGACCATTTTAGGATTAATTTAGAGTGTGAAGAAGTCAGCTCTGAGATAAAAATGTTAATGTCAAATACTCATTTTTCAATGAACTGAAAATTAGGCTCACTCATCTAAAAGGTCATCCAAAATCAAGATGAGCTACCCAGTAAATGAGTGAGCTGACTTCTGGCAGCTTGAACTGCTGCTTCCTCAAAATTACTATATTCTACTTAAGTGAGTATTTGAGTATTTATTTTGTACTTTGGAGCATGTCATATTCCCATGCACTGCAGGTATTTGAAAAGAAAGAGGTGTCTTTTGAATTGAAGACTGAGATTTTGGTAAATAATGAAAGCTATGAACTTTACAATAAAACATATGAACATTTTTCAGAATGGTGATTTAATTTTTAAAATATCATGAAGCCCTTCTGTTTTCATGGACAGACACAATAATCCTCTGCCAGCAACAAAAGTAGAACATTTTTGTTGATGCAAAATTGGCTACTGCTATGCAATATAATGAAAGGAATTATCTGTTAACAGCAGTTTTCCATGAGACTGAAACTGAATCATCCCACTGACTTCACTGAGAAAAACATCATATTCTTAGGACCCAGTTCGTACTGGAAAAAAGTAGATTCCAGTAGGAATTACCCAAGTTAGAGCTGTTTACAATCTGTTATATTTCCTGAGGCTTGTTTTCACTGCAATGTGAACTAAACAGTTGATAGCAATGTTACTGATAACTTTCCTCTTAAGATGTAAATGGAAAACAGTTTGAACTGGGACCTTTACTAAGTTTTGGCACGGTTCTCAACTTCAGAGCAAAAGAGGAGGAACAGATACCATATAAAAGCATGCTTGTGTGGTACAGTTTTCATTCATTATCATGGGGTTCAGTTGTAATTTTAACTGTGACACATACATAAAATTTTTATTTGAATTAAGCTAAAGCATCCTAATAAATGAATGAAAAGATGCTGGTGTACTATGGATTTGCCTAACGAATCTTTTGCTTATTAAATTCCATACATTTTTCACTGAAGTTACTGAAAAATCCTTTGTTTGTAAGATCATAAGACATCAAAAGGCTTCTGTAGTGAAGGAAATATTTGTGTTTCCCTCCCCAAAATGCACCAGGATTTTAAGCCTTATTGGAGATCACAATTCTTTTCTGACTTCACTTTAAAATTCTGATTGACAATGTTTTGGATAAATAACTTTTTGGTTCTCATAAAAGTTTGCCTTTTGATTTTTATTTTACAACCATGCAGCTGAGATGTGGGATGTAATTACCTGTATACACTGATTTATAGGTTTGTTTGTTTTCCAGTTATCTTGAAAATTTGAATTTAAGGGTTATCTCCCTGAAGCCCATGATATATAATCTTTAATAACCAAAGTATGTATGTAAGAAGGATGGATAAGAGAATAAGTAAATTTAAAAAAATGCATGTTGGTTATTTTGCTCACAAATTTGTGTAATATGATTGTTTACAAGTATACATGTCCTTTGTTTTACCCTTTAAGCATTTGACTTTACTGTAAAGCTTAAGTGGAGATACACTTACATTGTAAGTAGTGTAAAGTACTTTATTCCTATGTCATGCAGACATACAGTGCCAATTTAAGGCCGAGTGACTGCACCATGTCATATGTGTCAATGATATCTGTAGTTGATGCTCTTCTAGTAAATCCACCTCTGTGCCTACATAGAGAGTACGTTATCGTGATTTCGTCTACAGTTATGATCACCTCTACTTTACGTTATATCCAGAAGTAACTTGTATTTGGCCTTGTAATAAAGTTTCAGTACAATCTATTTTGTGAAACAAATCACAGTGATGTTTACATTATTCCCAGAAATTTCAGTATGACACACGGCCAAACATGAGTGTTATAATTTTGTTTTTAGTGTCTGTCAAATTGGAAGAACTTGAGAGAACTAATTCTCTGATGTTAAACCTGCAGTGAAGATTAACATTAAAAAGAAGTCTAAGTGTTTAGTCATTTTGCTGAATTGCAGTCGTTAGTCATTGCTGATAGTCTCCAAAATCTGTGTTGTAACCTTCACTGAACTTTTGGACATCATAGACTTAAGCCCTTCATATACTTAAGGCCACTTTCAGCCATGTAAACACAGCAAAGTGGCCTAAAAACTCTGCAGACTTTCAGCACAGAATTGTTTGTTGTTATAAAAATAACAACATAACCTGTGAGTTACCTAATAATCAGGGACTCAGTTACTGCAATTCAGACAGCTGGCATTCTTTTTTGTTTCACAAGGATGAAATCAAAACTTGTTAATTTCTTAAGAAAGTTCAGGAGAAATGACAAGCCCATTTCTCCCCAAAATAACCACTAGCATTTCCAATAAATTACCAGTACCTCAGCTGCTTATATTGTATTTCCAAAAACACTAATGAGGTTTATGTATCATTTTTACTATTAATAATTATTATGGATCACCATGCAGTACAAATGTGATCAATATGTCATCTATGCATACCACTGCATTAGTCAGGTTTGACTGTAGGAAGGAAAAAGGAATAGCAGAAGCCATAAAAGTTGTTTGTCTTACTGTATTGCTAGCCTACAGTCTTAAGTTCAGGAATAAATGCAACAAGCTAATATACTTCAGAAAATGACCATTCAAAATAGTAAATTTACTACTCACACTGCCGCAAACAGAATGTAAAGGGAATTCTGATTCTGCAGAGTTTTATAATACACTTTTAAAGAAAGGTTAATAATATCACAACAGTTCAAATGAATGGATGTTTGGATTCCATCAATCAACAAGGCACAGTGGAGAGACTTGAAGAACTCTGAAGAACATGGGTTGCTATCTTTAATTCTCTAGCTACACCTAAACATACCTTTTTGTCTTGACAAGGGCAAATGACCAAACCAGACTGCCCTTCCTAAACATGTCACACACATATTTAAGCCATAGGTGTGGTGATAAGGTAAAAAGATGTTACCAGTAAGGGTGTATTAGTAAGCCTGTCTTAAGACTCAAGACATAAATCTGTTCCAAGCAGCCAGTGAGATCTCCCAGATGCTGTCCTTCTTTGTAAGAAGGGAGCGGTGATGCCACTGTGGTGGTGTTTCAGCTCTAGAAACCTGTAGTAGCTCTGAATTAGGTTAATTGAGTTAGTCCTTGCTGACAGATATGTTCCATCTGGGTAGCAGGCTAAAACTCAGTGGGGTTTGTGAAAAATGTGGACAAAATAAACCGCCAACTAATTGACTGAAATATTCATCAAGGGATATGATTCAGAAAAGATAGGCTCAAGGAGGGTCCTGATTGAATTTTCTTTGGCCTCTCCGTTCATTCAGAATCCCCTGGAGGTGGCATTCCTGGTGATGAATGACATCTGTGTTAGAAGCAAAACAAGAAGGCTGTATTAGTGGTTAGATGTTCTCAGTTTTCTGCCTGGGGATTAGGATAACATGGTTGCTTACTGGTGTGAAGGAAATCTGTGCAGCGTAGATAATGTATAAAGTGATTATTAATCTTCAGTCAAATTTATGTGTAACATGTTTTGTCCTTATAATTGTCCAATATTTTTACAAAAAGGTGCTCCTATAATCATAACAGTGGACAGAAGAGGGGCATGATAGCTGGCTGGTTGCATTCCCATTGAATTTTTTAGAAAAGCCAAGGCAGATTTACTGTATCACGAGTGTGATAGGACACTAATGACAGGAACAGGAAAAAAATTTAAAAGTTATTATTTAAATTCAACTAAGTAAATTGAAATATAAATAAATAAGAAGTATTCTCACAGATGCTGCTTTTCCTGCTTCGAGTAGTTAACTAAACAGACTGGTGACACAAGAAGACCTCTAGTCTTGCAGGATATTTGACAGAAGAGAGTGGATCCCTGCCTCTGTGCAAGGTTGAACCATTCAGGACCAATTGTAAAATGAAAGCCTGATTCCTTTGTTCAGCACATTACCTCTTGACGAAAAGCAAACAAGCAAACAAACAAACAAGAAACCCCAACCTGATTAAAGGAAGAATTTCTTGAAACTTCCTATAAAGTTTTCCCCTCCAAATTGCCTCCCTTCCCACTTCGTGTTCTTCGACTGTGAGATTTCACAGTCTCAGGAACGTTACTTAGAACGGAGATGACCCAGTGCCACCTCCTGCTATCACCAGCATTTGGTAAGATCAGCCATGGATTTTTCTACTTAAGTTTTGAAAATGTCAAAGGACAGAGACTCCACAACTTTGGAATTGGTTGTGGAGTTGGTTGTTAACCCTCCAAAAAGTTGGGTACCCACAACTTTTTGAGGTAACCAGTTCCAGGGCTATTCCACCTTCCTTGTGAAAAAGCTGTCCTAATACTGGATTTCAAGTGTATCCTCTTTCTGGACATTGTAATAATGACACATGAAGAATTTCTAGTAAGCAATTGACTGAACAAAAAGTCCTCCAGGAGAACCTACAGCAAAGCTAGAAAATCAGAGACATCCGATCCTACTGTTCCCACTCACCAGCCTTATAAAATTGTACTTATATGGCCCTTCATATTATTATTTTGAAGCAAATTCTGATTCTTCTATTCAACAAGATGTATGCAAAAACCTCAGGTTTGCTGTGAGGCAAATTCAAATTTACTGGGAAGTAAATGTCTTGGCCATGTGAATAAAAGTCTGAGAGGCATGTTGTGGATAACATAAATAGTATCAGCTTTCTGTCTTTGCTTGTTTCTGTGTGTTCTTTGATGATGGTCTCTCTAATAAAGGCAAGCTGTTTCTTAAAAATTTGCTTTATCTCTTGTATGAGGAATTTCATGCATCAAGAATGAGGGAATGCCAAGTTAAAGTATGTAGCATTTCTATAACACTGAAGAAAGTGGTGGAAACCCAAGTTCAAAATATTTAACGGAAAAAGTTTTTGCAACAAATATTTTGAAAAGTTCTTTGAATTAACCTCCTCTTAGGGCTTTAAAGCAAAAGCTTTCTGTTTGAAGCCTTTTTTTTTTAAAAAAAACAAAAGGAAAAGCTGTCTATGGATTTGACTTCTACTTCAACTAAAGCAAATCATTGCCACTATTGGACTTGAATGAAATGGATGTGCCCTTTAACCTGCTCTGATAAAATGTGTCTGCAGTCACCAGCACTCAAGCTTGTAGTGCTGTTAGCCATGCACAAACATCCAATATCTGTCTCTTACTCATTGTGAACAACAGCAAGGTTTATTCAGAGAGATATTTATGCATGAATAATGTGTAGCTTTCAGCTTAGAAGCACTACAGGCTTAACTGTTTCCCTTCGATTTGTGCACTGCATGAGTCATACAAGAAAGCTGCTGATGCTTCCTCACTGAACATTTACTGGAATTTTGCTCTTGACCTTAATTTGTACAAAATCAAGGGGATTTCTAAAATCATAGATGTGTCTTCTTCTAGCTCTATTTGTGCCAGTAAAGATGCTCTACTTCTGGTTGTTCATTACTCTTGTGTAACTACCAATGTAAAATATCATGTGAGTGAGCCCTAATCTCCTTCAGAAGATTGATCAGAGTTAGCTCAAGCCTCCTTTGTTGATGGGATAAATTATTTAATTAAATTTTACCTGATAGAATTCAAAGAAGCTCGCATAGGTTTTTCCATTGACAGAAGGCATAGTAATTGAAAGCACAAAGGATGGTCATAAATCAGAATAATTATTTAAAAGGTGGGTGTTTGGCTTTGGCCGAAGAAGCCAAAGATTTTAGAGAGAAGCCATTGAGTAAACAGGGAGAGGCTCTGACCTGGACTAAGACTGGATCAATCCATTATTTATCTTTACCTCCAAAAAAGCCAAGTCTTCCTTTCCTGCCTCTGCCCCCTGGAGACATTCCGAGCTAAACCGGTACAATTCCATCCCACATAACACTCTATCTGAGCCTACAATGGTATTTCTAATTACAAGTTTTAAACCCCAAAACAGTCTGGGAAATACATAGATAAAATAACCAGCTGTATGTCTAAAAATAAAAAAAAAGCATAAGGTACCATGTCAGTCTCACACTGCCAATTTATACTGTGAAAATCTGGACACCTTTAAATCCAACTCACAGAATGAACACTCATAAAATATCACAATAAAATAAGTATTTTTAAAAGGTATTTAAACACCTAACATCTGTTAAGTTTATGCCTAACACACATTCACTGATGCCCCCAAACACTTTTTAAAACTTTCTTCTATGTTTCTCATGGGTATAGAATTAGTAAACTGATTTCCATAGTTCCCAGACTCATGGAGGGCACACGTGTGTGTGTGCGCGCGTGCGCGTGTGCATGCACACGCATGAAAGAGAGGAATAAAGAGACACACACATATTTTTCCAGCATAGAAAAACATGAATAACAACATGACAAAGTCTTCAACAGCATGCAGGGAAGCATGAACTGGGATACAATTAGTTTTACTTTCTTGCAGGACCTCTCAATACTCAAAAGTTTAAGGATTATACTACAATCCAAAGTACAGTTTGTCTGAGAGTTCAAGGATCACCAGGGAGATTGTCACACTTTTGTATCCAAATTCTTCTGTGGTTTCCTCTAAAATGTTGGCTTATAATCTTATGCCATTTTTTTCCTGTCCAATAAGCCCATGAGATCTAAATTGGCCTCAAATTAATGTCTCCCTAATCAGCAACTACATTGTCAAGCAGATTGGGTGACACAGCTAATGGTTCTTTAGCAGATAGTTCTTCCGTAATCCTAGCTACTCTATGTTTCATTGTTATATTTTTTTCCAAAATCAGACAGACCTTAAAGAAGCAGAATAAAAGGCACACATGCTCGCACATACACATATCCCTCATACTCTGATTTGCCAGAAGTGGATTGGCCCAAGTTCAAGAGCCATTCTTGAAGCAGAACCTCTTTTAATCACATTTCATACAGCTGAAGAGCCAATCCAAGCATGTAAGTGAATGTTACCAGAGGTTTTTAATCCAGATAAAACCCCTTCTGTAAAAGAGCTGAAAAACCTGATGAAATACAAAAGGAAATGTACACCTCTGAAGTACAAGCTACTCTCACCAGAAGTCAGAATTTTCACTTTCATTCAGGCCCACATCCACTACTAAGAATGATCCCATGCTTCTGACACTGTCAAGGAGGCTTTGAGATCTAAGAGCAGGTACCACTGTAGACTAAGTAGCTACAACCACATGACCTGGTGAAGGATCCTGAACTGCTTCATTCATGTGTCTCTAGACTGAGACCACTGAAATGAGAACCTGGAGACAAAACAGGGAGGTTCAGATTTTCCCAGCTAGCAGGAATTTACCTCTCAGAAAAATCAATGTTTTATAAATGATGTCTTCTTGTTCCTTGTTTTTTCAGTAGCCAATAGCTAGATATTGAAATACATGGACTTCTAGGTGTCTTGTCAGTGTACAAATGGAGACAATAAATTATTTTTTACATTACTTCACACACCTTTCTTTTCCCCCCCACATAATCCCTACTAAGAAGCAGGCATGAATGATTCTATTAGATAAATTGTACATCCATCCATCCATCCATCCATCCATCCATCCATCCATCCATCCGTCCATCCATCCATCCATCCAGTAGTGGTCATGACAGATTAGTTTCACAGCTTCCATAAACTAATGCTAGAAGATGTTGACCTGATTTGAAAAATAAAGTGCTGAAAATCAAGTCCTTTCTGAAAAAGATGCTAGTTGTTACTTCCTGAATAAAGGTTTCTGCAAGTAAAGTCTGCAGACCAACCACGAGAAACTTCACAAGGAAGTGGGTACAGTATCAAGGACTTGAAAAGTTTTTGAGAAGTACGTGTTTTTTGATAGGAATCTACAATGTATTCCCAGAAGCCTCTAAACCAGTCTCTCTCTGCACTCTGAAATCAAAATACATCTGCAAACTAGGATTAGATCTCACACCTTCATAACTTTTCTCCATACTATAGTTCTGTCTTCACACATAAAAGTCAGCAAGAATAATCTTTCTGTACTATGGGCCAACTATACCCAGAGAAAAATGTCCTTGCTACTTTCACAAGGTTACCACAATAACCATAAAGTGATCTTTGAGCTAGACAGAGATTGTATTGACACAGGTGAAAGATGAGTAATAGCTAGAAGAAAGAGAAATGGTGAAGTTCAGATCAAGACTTGCTTGTGCAAATGGAAATGTAGAAGAATGCTACCTTAAGAAAATTGATATAAATGTGACGTTTTAGGAACTACAGATAAATGGCAGGAAATATATTTTCAGAGAAAGTTGGGAAAAGTTGGTAAAAAAAACCAAAAGGAACAGACGGCTAGCTCAAGTAGGTTGGGTTAAGAAGTTTTTTATGGACAACAGAGGAAAGACTAGGGTAGCATCATAGGCAGTGTGTTAAAACTGGGTGTGAATTAGGAAAGACTGTAGGGTAGGAAGTAAAGAGAGAAATAAAAAGCAAGAAATAGTTAAACATGTATTACACAGACAGCTAATCTGCAGAAGTCTGGAAGGCAGGGGGGATGTCCTGAGCCTCTCCTGACCTGGTAAAATTTTGAGTTACAAAGTAAAGAGGAACTACTGTTTTGCCTGACTTGTTCACTTCGAGAGGTCACCACACAGTTTTCAACTGTCTCTTTAAGCCAGACTAGTGGTTCTAACTACACACTTTCTAGTCTTTCACACTTTCTCTGTGTTGCCTCCTCCAAAATGTGTCCATAAGCATCCTCTCTGTGCCATGCTGCAGAGGCCATAGGGCAACAATAAATCAGGAGATAGGAGTTTAAATTAGATGCAGAAGGTGAAGGGAAGCCAATATAAAGATGTGAAGAGGAACCATCCTATAAATGTGTGGCAACACTTGTCTGTTTTAAAAGTCAGCCTCCTGCTGTTCACATTTGTATTTAATTTGCAAACAGTAGGCGGAAATTTGGAACTTGTAGACTTTCAGTTCCTCCTGATGCACTATATGTTTTAGCTGGGAAAACACTTATCCAGACTGACAGTGTCTTCCTTAGCTGAAGGTCAAAAAAAGGATGCTGAAGGAGATGCCAATGAGAAACATGGGTGCTTTAGCCTACAAACTGACTCCAAATGTTAAATGTTTCAGGCGCTATTTTTAATGTGACTACACTGACTGTAGTGCTTAAAAATCTTGATCACATTGCATTTAACATGTACTCAAGTACCATTTTGCACATTTCCATAAATGCTACAGAACCTCAGTTATTTTATTATTTTCTGGATACTGTTTTTTACATTAATTTTATTTCAATTACTTTTCATTTTTTTAAGCATAGTCAAAAAAGTCAGCTTCCATCCTCAGTTTTTGCTTGCAGTTATGTAAATTTTCATCTTCCCCTAAACCCAGTAGAATACTTCAAAACTACAGGCTTGTTCTCCTCCTGAACTGCTATCCACTCTGAGCAAGGTTCCAGCACTGGGGTAAGGAAAGACAGCACCTGCATGAAAGTTCATCTCCTACTAGCTAGCTATTGCAAGCCAGTTCCAGAGTTTTGTGTCTCAGAAGCTCTTCTGATGCTGTCAGTCACCTAGGTGGTCAGTCTAAGCACAAAATCCAACTCAGGAAGCCCCTATACCTTGGTTGCGGGAAGCTAGGAGGGCAAAGTAGGTGAGGTATACTGCCTGTGCCCAGTTCCTATCTTATTCCCTCACGATCCACTACTATGATCTACAGACAAGAAACCATAGGCTAGAGAGGCCTACGGCCTGCGCCGCTATAGAACTTCTAAAGTAAATCATAAGTTGCTACTTCATTAGCCTCCAGTCACCAGAGTCTCAAAAGTCTAGACAGGATCTACTTTTGTAATAAAAAGAAACAAGACAGAAAAAAGAATCTAAAAATAACAGTCTTCTAGACCTTTTGGAGGCTTATTAAAAA
>VYXH01006175.1:22451-43617 GCA_013397275.1 Burhinus bistriatus | reverse complement strand
TCTAGACCTTTTGGAGGTTTATAAAAAAAAAAAAAAAAACAACAAAAAAACCAAACTAAACAAGAAAACCACAAAACCTCAATTATTACTTTCTTTTCATTTTAGACAAAGTTTAGCAAGAAGTGCACACATCTAGCCAAATAGAGTGACTTCTAACCACAGACATAACTGTAGTTCTAGAAAATTAGTGTGTTGTACTCAGCCCTATCAGAAACCCAGAACAATGAGAGTCTGGAATACCTTTATTAAACTCTTCCAAAAATGGTTTTCTTTTGGACTGAGATTAAGCATTATAAATTTAGCCCCAAAGTAACTGCTTTACACTGTTATAAACGGTGAGGGGGTGGGAGGAGGGGAGGGGGGAGGGGAAGGAGTAGGACAGCTCTGGCAGTTTTACTTGTAGAGCTGTAATAACTCTTCTGCTTTGTTTCATTCTTCACTATAAAAGCGGTTGAAGTTATTTAGTGGTTAAAACACAAATTAGATTAATTCTTAACAATGCATTTGAGTACTCTGTTACCAGTCTCTGTTATCAGAGATACATATGATATATACATCCCAAAGCTTTTCTAGTAGAAAGTTACAGAGAGCTGAAAGTTGTGGTCCAGACTCCAGCTAGGATATTCTTGTGTCATGACATAGACAAAGCTGGTATTTCCCAGGTCATCAGAAAGCCAGATCAAATCAATTTTGAGTACAGTAGTGTCACCTCAATGCTACAGGATACCAGCCAACTCATTTTCACCAGATTCCTGTATCTGCACTGAAGGGCAGACCCCAGGAAGCACAGAAGACCTGTGACCTTGCTTCTACAGCATTGTATGGGGAAATGGCTGGAAAAAACAAGCCATGGTCAAGGAGGCACAAGCTCCATCTGTAAGACAGAACATGATTTGGCAATAAGCAGTCAGGTGCAAGGGAGAACTAATTTACACGCTTTGGAAGAGCTTCATTGTCTAAGGGACAGAGGCTGTGCCCACTTTCCTTTCCCAACATTGAAATGTAGCATCACCCGAACATGAGCTCAAACCCTTCACAGATGAGTCTTCCAGCTTCCACCATATGAAGATATTTATTTTCTTCAACATCTCCCTTCTCCCTCTTCTTACACCTGGCAATGAGATAAACGAGCCTTGTCCAAACCTCACTTCTAATAGATCCCTCAATACACACTTGGACTAAGCAACTGTGATCAAGTTTTGGTATTTTAGCATAATTATAAGCAGAATCTGAACTTCAATAATAAGCAATGCTCTAAGGGGAAAGAAAGAATCACTGTGAAATGAGTTCTCTTTCGTCTTGTGCTCCTCGTTTGACACTGGTAAGAGATTAAGCAGAAGTGAAGTCTTAATTAACTAATGAATTAGTACATATATCTGGAACTGGCATTTGGAAATAGAGTAAAAAAAAGCATATTTCAGTATCAAGTTTAGCTTAAAAATTTTTCAAAAAGAAAATATGTTTTTGTTAACTTGTAATTAGGCAATAAGTCAACAGGAGAAAAGCAAAACTTGTTTTTAAGGGGCACACAAGGGAAGAGGCATGTTTTGTACAGAAAGAAAAATTTTCAAAATAGGAGGTACCTTTAAACAACAGCCTATTGTAATTAGGTTTCCCGGGTAATACATATTCCATTTGATTTGAAATAACTGTGTAATATGAATCCCTATATCCTATATTGCTCTTTACATTCATAGATCTCAAAATAAGCTACAGAGGACAAATATTCAAATTTCATAGATAGGAAATGCTGATGGTTCAGGAATTTGGTCAATGTTTGTAAATTGTTGGCAAACCCAGGAAGAGGATCCTTCTTCTTAATCCCAAACCAGTGTCCTATATACTAGAATATTCTGCTCGTCCCTGGACTTTGTACACAAAAGCAACTCCTTAAATGACTGTATCTTATTATTATTGTTATTATTGCATTCTCATCATTGTAGTACCTGAGCAGATTTACATTATTCAGAAATAAAGTAATCCTCCAGAAGATAGATCTGAGACAATAATCCCATTTCTAGCCTTGGACACAGATTAGTTACTTATCAAAGTATCCAGTGTGGAAAATCAAATACAAACATGAAAGAAACATGTTTTTGTAGTTTTCCAAAGTTACTTCTCTACCAGCAAACAGCTGCGTCCTGAGATATGTCTGTTTGTTTCTGAGTTTCTTATTTTCTCAGTACTGAGCAAAGCTAGGAAAAGAACGTGGAACAGGACGGGATCAGGATTAAAAGCATATTGCAAATTACAATGTTGTTATAGCTGTGTATAGATTAAACAACAGCATGATCATCACAGCACATCCTAGATAAATTAATCTTGAGTGTTTCAGAGCTCTGAACCTTAAACTCTTCACTTAACGAAATTACGTAAAGCATGTTGCAATGTCAGCAGTGCAGGTCATACGTCAAAACGTTAAAATAGCTCAGAAATACAAAAAGCACATTTATTCACTCACATATATTTTTACCTTTATGGTGTTACCTATTGGATTTTAGACATATTAGAATGAGTAACAAACTTGAGTCATCTTCAACAAAGTCACACAATTGTCCAAACAAGCAAAAACAAAGAAAAGAAGAAAAACGTAGGTATTGAGCTGAAAATGTCAGTATTCATAGAACGGCTGTTGTGCTGATACACCCAAGCTGCAGGTCTAGCCATTTTGCAAAGATCTTGAATCATGACATCCATCAATATTAACTCTAAATTCAACATTGGAGTGCATTTGGCAGAGCTGGGAAGGAGCACACGCAAAGAAACCACAAACTGAACACATACAGATATACTCTGGTAACATGTACAGGGGAAAAGTTACATGGAAGAAAACCATACAACCTTGTTGACAAATTTGAGAACATTTATTAAGCAGGAACATTCAGATGCACCCAGCAAATAAACTCTGTGTTAATTATGCATATTTTTCCCATTATATTATGGGAACTTCAGAATGGATCCAGATTAAACTTGTGTCTGTAAATATGGGCCAGACTATTAGCGTTAATTTCTTGCATATCTTCAAGAATTCATAGACATTAAACAGTGAAAGATACCCACTTTTTAGGATTTGAAGAAGGCCTCCAAGCAGAAAAAACAAAAATAGAAAACAAGAACAATTCCGTAGTCACAGGAACAAGAAATGAGTGGTTAAAAATGTTTACACTGTTTTTATAAAATTTTCTAAGATTTGCAAAGTATGAAGGAAATATCTTGCCTATTATGCAGTATCATCACATTGTGGACTGAAGTATAGAAACAGTTAAGTTTGCTAAAGTCTTTTTGGTATCAGTGAGCACACACTGCATTTTCTAAAATGTATGCCCAAAAGGTGTGTCTACTTATGTTTTTATTAGTTTAACA
This sequence comes from Burhinus bistriatus, assembly GCA_013397275.1. NCBI lineage: Eukaryota > Metazoa > Chordata > Aves > Charadriiformes > Burhinidae > Burhinus > Burhinus bistriatus. The sequence continues at coordinate 40,254 of VYXH01006175.1, read as the reverse complement.
CAAAAAATGGTAGTGGATATGTGACATGTCTGCAGAAGCAGCTGTATTGGCCTTCATAGATGACTGTTTATCATCTATACAGTTTTCATAACCTTTTTCAGAGAAGAACATTGACCTTTTGCTAATAAGGTAAAAAAGGAATTTTGGAGTGTTAATTTTCACGAGGAAACTTAAAGATCTTTTTTTAACTGAGATCTGAAATTTGACTTCCCGAACTACCTATGAATTGTTCATGCAATAAGTAGAGATGGCATTCATCAGCAGATCAAGGTTTTTTAAATTAATTTTCCATAATAAGCAGGTTTAATACTGAATGCTGTAAAAACCTTTAGGAAGAAAGTTTGGCTTCTATTTACCTCTAACAGGCTAAGTTTACTTAATTGCAACTCTTTTGAACTCAGTGGTTTTCCTTCAGCTTAATTGTGGTCTAAAGCAAGGACCCTTGTCTGGAGATCAATGAGAGATATTTATAAATTCATAATAACATCAAAATCTTTCTTTCTTTAGAAATACCACACCTAAAACCTCATAGATACAGTCCAACTAACAACCTAATCCAAAGGGATGTTTCTGCTGTTGCACGCTGGCTTTAAACCAGTGCAACTGCATCAGTTATAGTGGCATAAAATTGAAGAATTTAATCCAAAAGATTAAGGTAAAAAATTAAGTATTTTTTCCAGGCTTTTTAAAGATCCATTATCACAATCATGCAAAGCAAATCACAGGAAAACTTAAGGTAATGTGAAGGTCAGATACATAGAAGATAGCCAGTTGGTAAAGAAATTTGTTGCCTTCTCCAACTTCTGTTCTTTCTGCTTAGTATTTTCCTTCTCCTTTTTCTTTTGTATTAATTCAGATTTGATTATTGTGGTTGAGAGAACTAATAGAAGGTTGGTAATCTGATACCATCCAGTGCAGGAAAGACCATTAGCAGACCTGATAACCTGATATGTTGTCCTTTTGTTATTAATATTACTACAGCTTGCCTCCAGTCTTGTTTGACTAGTATTTGTAAAGTCTTGCCCCATGAATGGAAATTGACATTCTTAGATTAAACAGTGTCCTTTTTGAGCTTTAGTTAACAATCAACTTAAAGTCAGTGCAGAAATGAACAGGACTTAGAAACACTATAAAATGTTGGTATCTGATATTACCTTTCCCCAACATCACAGTCAAGGGATTGCTGCTAACAACCTCTCTGCAATTGCAGGAAAAAGACCATGAAATTTTCAGTACATATCTCTATCTTGATCTCTGCAATATAAAACTATCTTTGTGTCCCTCTGCCAATTTTTTTATTAACAGAAGCCGAAATAAATATAAGTAAGTACTCTCAATTTCTCATTAAATGGTTGAGTTTTCAGATGGAATAATCCTTCATATGAGCATTAAATTTAACTTTTAACACCTTTTTGGGATTAGTTGTCCATCTGTTTTGTTGACTGAATCTTACCCTTTTTAAAGCCAAATGCAGAAGCCAAGAAAACTTCAACAGAGCTCAAATTTCCTCCAATATGTCTTTCTCTCTCAAGATTCAGTAGTAACTTTTGCATTTGTTATAATCAGAGATTAATATCCATAATTGGAGACAAAACATTTATCATAATAAATGTTTAAACTTCTTTTTCTTCATAGAATCGTAGAATGTTTTGGGTTGGAAGGGACCTTAAAGATCATCTAGTTCCACCCCCCATGCCATGGGCAGGGACACCTTCCACTAGACCAGGTTATTCAAAGCCGCATCCAACCTGGCCTTGAACACTTCCAGGGATGAGGCCTCCACAACTTCCCTGGGCAACCTGTTCCAGTGCCTCACCACCCTCACAGTAAAAAATTTCTTCCTAGTACCTAATCTAAATCTACCCTCTTTCAGTTTAAAACTGTTACCCTCATCTATTCACTGTACTCACTGATAAAGAGTGCCTCCCCGTCCTTCCTGTAGGTGCCCTGTAGGTACTGGAAGGCTGCTAGAAGGTCTCCCTGGAGACTTCTCTTCTCCAGGCCCAACAATGCCAACTGTCTCAGCCTGTCTTCATAGGGGAGGTGCTCCAGCCCTCAGATCATCCTTGTGGCCCTCCTCTGGACCCACTCAAGCAGGCCTATGTCTTTCTTTGGTTTTTGGGTTTTGGTTGGTTGGTTGGTTGGTTGTTTTTTTCCCAGGAAACTTGTGCTTTGTTGCCAAAAAGTAAGTTTATTAAATGTATCCCTAAAACCTTGGCCAACAGTTTCATTGCAGAGGTAATATAGATCAGATGTCTGAGAACCAGTTCTCGGAAAAAAACCTGAGCAACATAATTAAGGCCCTCCTAGAAGTCAAGCCCAAACAGTTAAAAAAATGCACAGAAAGATATTTCAGAAGATTCTTTGTAGGAAAAAGATGTTTAAAGGCAACAAAATATTAATAATTTCTTATTACAAGTACTAAGCAAGAGCTCAAATATTCACTGCCTTTAAAGGGGATTTAACGTTTCCCAATAAGTGGAAGTGGTACATATGGTAACAGACAAAAAGGAAAAAGACTTAGCATCCAAAGCTTTTATCACACTTACAAATCAGCCAGTCCAATTCATTCTTCTTTTTAATCTAATACATCCCAAAAATACTTTTTACATAAAAATTACAAAGTAGCAATCAAAACAACTAAATGGGATGTGTATCTCCATGTGTTTTCTTGTCACATGACATCAGGAGTAACAAAATCTGTATCTGAAACTATTGCCTCTTGCAGTGTTGACAATGACATTAAAAACAATCCCTGATATTCCTCTGTTTCCTTTATTTCCTTTGTGTATGTAGTATAATGCCTGTCATCTACCCTGGCTTTACAACAATGTGTGGCTCATTCATTGCTTTGAATGAAGTGTAAGTTAGTGCTTATATATTCAAGATTAGTACTGCATCACAATGGCCAGCGACATTACTTTTTTGCTTTATTGGTTCTCATTCTAAAACTTAGAGATTTAGAAACCTGCTGCTCAAAACTATTCCAAACAGAGTGAGAAATACCCCTGGTCTTCTATGAGTTTTACACAGATTGTGCCATTTAAGGCAGCATACTCAACAACACAGATGAAACTACACTGCATTATAAGATTATGTAGAAATATTAGACCAGAATAAACATATGGATGATGTCCCAAAAGACAGACTTCCCAAATACTATTGAATTGTTTATAAAATTATTTTATTTTATATAATGAGACAGCTTGTTCAACAGAGAACATTGCAGTAGAATTTTGACAAATACTCCAGTCAGAAGTCCTTCACTGCATCTGCCTCCAGTGCAAAGGGAGGGAGATTAGCTGGACACTGTCCATAATCAAGGTGGTATTATTTCTCAACTGCCTGATACCTCTTTAGTGTGTGGAAAGCTCTGGATTATTAAAGGTTTTAAAGGTCAAAACCAACATGCAGGAACAAAAACAGTTTGTTCATTTGGGTATAACCCTAACTAATGACAAATATAGATCGAGCAAAGACATTTGGGTTGGGTCAAGAATTACATTAGAAAGGAGCTACAGCACTTCTAAATCTTGGTCTATGAACCTTCCAATCTAACTGTGGCACCAAGATGTCACCAAACTACAAAACACAAAAAAATCCCAGATTATCTTTAATTACTTCCTTATTCCCTCATTGGAGGTCCACCTACCTCCAATCATCTACCTTATTTTCAGCTTCACCCAAGTTGAGTCCGTGTTTAGCATTTATAGTGGTGAGGTTCGGAAGATTAACACTCATAGCAGATAGGTTCATATGGACGTTGGCAACATGCGATCTCACTACTTCCCTTTCTGAATCCATGAAGAAGTTGATTAAAAGACATTGGATGAGGTCCTTGTTACCCTAAATAACACCTGTGAAATGGTCTCTAATGAACTTAGGAAATGGTAGTCCATCTCCCCTACCAATCATGGCCATGTCTGCAGTTTCTCATGGTCACAGATACAGACCGCTGAAAGACCTAAGACTCCCCAGTCACATCCTATCAACAGGATATTATAAACCAATACAGAAATGTAATGTAAATATCATCTCCATTGTACTGCTGCAAATGCTTTATCTTGTACAGCTTACAATCAATACGGCAAGTCAGCATGACTTCTAAAGACTCTGTGAACCACAATATTAACTCCAAATGCCCTTCTGACAGCCTTTAACCAGACAGTCAAAAGTCAACGAACTCTGGGGATTCCAAGCTAATTCCTGTATTGTTTTAGCACTTCCTTTATTGTATTCCTTTCACCTTTCCCTGTGTATTCATCTCCTTCTTTTCCCCTTCTGAGAAATAGTATTTAGAAGCTGGACAGGAGATACTGATTTACTGATGATAAGAAAAAAGGTATTATAATGCTACCATGAGGGGGCAGACAGGAGCTGCCGCCTTTGATAATGGACCTGCTGTTTCCATAGAATTTAGCACATGGCTTCAACTTGTTGTGACCTGGAAACTTCAGGATCTCTGCAATCAACACCAGTTGAAATCACCCAGTTTGCCCAAATTTGAAAATACTAATGTGGACTCAAGGACCCTTGGAGCTAGAATTCTGGATAAAAACCCCAGTCTGATAACGGTGTAGTACTCAGTCCTTTATCATTCCTTATATTTCATTGTCTAAGGCCACACTTAAGATGGTCTGTAAAGCCAGGATATTAAATATTGTAAAGAAGAGGCCATAGAAGACAGATGTAAGATCAAAGTCTTTACTGTACCCACATGTTTTTGAAGTGGATATCTCCAGATAAAACTTTACACTTAAGCATTTACAATTACTTCCTACAGGATGTAAATCTCTGAGAAGGAAAATTCCCATGCATTTAGTGATGTTCTTAGGCTTGATACAGCAGTATTTTAGGATGGCTGATAGATGGCAGAATGAAGAAGTAGAAGCAAAAATAAGAAAGACATTAGCAATGGTTGCATCTCCTCAGAGGGTCTTTATGTGTCCTGAAGCCCTGTCTCCAGTCTCTGGCAGCACAAACTTCATGTCTTCTTTCCCAGCATGTGCAGCTGAAACACATATTTACTGCTTCTGCCGTGGAAATTATGGATTAAGACATGGGACATGTTCATACACAAAGGAATGTTTTCATGTGTGTATCTCAGATTTGTGACCCAGAAGACTAGGAGATGTGTGGATGAAGGCCATTTTGAGCCTGCTCTTCTTTACTTGCAGACATTTGAAAGCTCGTCTTCAACATATGCTCAGGTTTCTGGTGTATAACCTTGTCTATCAACTTTGTTATGTGCTGCTCTAGGGAATGTGGCTTTTCTCATCTGTTTCTGATTTTATTGCACTCTCTGAGATGAAAGCTGAGCAGCTAATTCCCTGATTTCCTTTGAATGTTGGCTTGAAAGTTTTTTCACTCTAACTATTCTGTCATTTACACATATAATTCAACTTTAAAAACCAAGAACAACATGTGCTGTACTGCTAGTTATTTTCTTACTCTTTAAAGCCCTGATGTTTGCAAAAGGTGCTGTAAATCAATAACAGAATTACTCAGCACTTAAATAGTGGTTGCTACGTTTAATGTGCTTCACAAACATTCATCCTAATTAATTGATGATAATTACAGAGCCAATAAGAAAATGTCAATATTTCCTATTCAGGTCAGAAGGAAACAAATTTCTGTCACACTAGCAGAAACCACATTTCCACTAGTAATACCTGTTAAGCGAAGTTTGTTCTGGAGAAACCCATGTTCTTTATGTGTTATCCCTGTACGTCGCAAAATGAAAACCTTAAGGTATAACTTGAATGCCATAGTGGTTGTGCCACGTGAATGGATCCCTGTGTTTTGCAACCTGCAATTCCAGTGCTAAAGACATCTGAGAACTATCAAGGACCACTCTGCTATATGTGCTTCAACATTTATTAAAACTATTGCATGTTAGCCGTAGTTCATTATTTGTTCTGTATCACGTTACCAGATTTTGCATATGATTTAGTCTTCTGTTTTCCTCTATTCCAGATGGTTTTATTTGTACTTTCCTTTTATAGTTTTTTCTCCCACCCCCAGGAAAACTTTCCATTACCAGTGGAACTGAAAGACTGTAAATACTCCAGGGAAGGAAGCATAATACTTTGGTTAATGCACAAGAGTGGGAGGCAAGAGATCTGGGTCCTATTCCCAGCACCAGTGTAAATCTTACGTAATTTTAACACTTCACCTTCACCTCTTTCTACCTCAATTTCCTTTTCAGCAAAAGAGGACAATAATCTTTTCATCCTAAACCTGCTTATGTTTCAAGGATAAATCCACCAATATTTTTAAGGCTGATGCTAGTCTAGGAATGAATTTCCAGCATAGATGTGGCAGTAGAAAACATGGTGATGGAGAGTCGTTTCTGTTTGCCAAAAAATAAGAAAAAAAATTTGTTGTGGTGTGGTGGCAATACAGCAGATTTCTCTGAGTGAAATACACCACATTACTGAATAGATTGTAGGTCAAAATTGTTCCTATTCAGAAGATTTGCGTCTACAGAAAACTTTCAAAAATTTAATGCCTAACCAACAGTATAAAACAGTAAAAGTTTCAAGTGCTTTATGTTCCTCAGAAGAGGAGCTATTCTTCTGATGTGTTGGTTTCAGAATAATTGCTAATGAACTGCAGCATCCCCCAAATTTCTAAAATGAAATTTCAAAATTTCTAATCCTCACATGAATGGTGAGGATGCTCTGCAGAAAAGGAGGAAAACCTCTGAGGACAAAAATCTCTATATGCTTACTTACCTTGCCTCTAACACTCAAAGGTTCCTTTTTGTTTACTGCAGTTTTTTAGATTACTGTTACCACTTAAATTTTCTTTAATAAAAAAAAAATATTCCATTACAGATCTTTTCAAATGACTCTATTCACAATATGAAAAGTAAGTGCCTTAAACAGCTATTGAGCGAGGTACTATTCAGAAAAATCCTGCATTAGCCTAGCGTGACCGCCTCCATTTCCAGAAAACAAAACAAGAACCAGGCACTCTGGGCACAGACTAACCAGCTTTTTTGCAGATGATGTTTTAAGTTACTTTCCAATGCCTGAGGGACATGGCGTATTGGAAATAAATCTTCAGAAAACAGCTGGCTCCAGGTTTAACATTGTAATACCTCAAAGCAGTGCATGCCTGGTTTGAATGCACACTTACAGCACATTCCAGGCTAGGTTCATTTCAGTCCTGCACTACATGCCCATTTTAAGTATGTCCAGCATGTCAATTCACTAGCTTGCAGGCTTGCTGTGAGTAGTGATAGCGATTAAAGCTGTCAAAGGAGCCCTGATCCCATCAAGTCTAGCCAAACAGATGACAGATCTACAACTAGCCCTGGAGGAAGGAAACTGAAAACACCACATTTTGTGCGTGCATATGTGTTTTCACAGGGTCCCACCCGCTGAGACAGACAGAATATATTGAAGAATTTGTACAACTCGATCCCTGCTTCAGCAAACCTTTCCTACCCCAAAGGAGGCACCACAACAGAAATAAAATCATGAATATAAAATATTAGCACTATAAATTCCAAAGAGAGACATTATTAAAATTTCCAGCTGTATAAATGCAGCTATTAATCACTCCCAAATTAACCTTATGCCAGCTAAATTATCATGAGTTCCTGTGTAAATTAAATAGTTATTAGTTCCACACTCTTGATATAGACAGCAGCATTCCGAAAAAAAGGATATCATAAAAAACCACTGGTTTCAATTTACAAAGGAGTTTTGAAGAAAAAAAAATAAAAGAATTTTCTTTTACTTGATTACAAAAGCAAAGCCACTTCAGAGTATAATCTCACAGTAATTGTAGCCATATATCATAATATGTCATAACTCTAGAACAAAGCTAAGCTGCCTTTCATCTGTGAACAGCTAAGAATGCAAAGGAAGGTAAGTGGTGAGGTCATGGAATCTTTTCCCATATTCCACTAGAGAGCAGTATTCTTTTGTAGAAAGCAGGTAGATTATCCTCTGCAAAGCAAGCTGTGGAAGATCTATCTCTCTGAAAGAAGCTTCTGTGGTCATTTATAAGAGAGCTTGTACTTATTTTGTAGCATCAGATGTTCCCAAACTAACAGTAGAGGAAACATCCACAGCAATGGTTTATTACCTGTATTACTCGATGTAAGCAGCTTCTTGTAAGGTTTTTTGGCTTTTTTTTGCTGTGGGTTTTTTTTCTCTGAAAAAAAATAGTATAAGATGCAAATAGCTAACTAGTGGACTTCATTTTCATGAAGGAACTCCTGTACATCTACACTTAAGTAAGACTCCAAACATCTTTCTAATAATAAAGCTGCAAAAAAAATAAAAATTAAGACAGTAATAATCCAAAAGAATTTGAATGTCTTTAGCTATACCTGATATAATAACAAGTAAATGTGATGGTAAACTATTTGAGGGGAGTAGATGGGAATGAAAATCCCTGCAGCTACAAAAATCTAAAGAGGAGTTTTAATGCTGCACTAATAATACAGTACTAAAAATACAGCCTTACAGGCAATTAGTTAATACCTCCTTTACAGGTGGCTTGGCAAGAGAAGACACAGAAAGAATCCTCTGCTTTGAAAATCCAGAATTTAGAAATGCCTTTGTTATATAAATGTGTTTCTAACCTTATGTCTTGATCACATGTAAACAGAAATGGGAAAACAAATAGTTTTAGACTGCCGTAGTTGCTTGATAAGCATAAAACTCCTGGGCAATCCACTTATTTTTCCCCTGAGAAGGAAATGAATATGTCTGTCAGGCAGCTGGGTTCAATCCTTTTTTCAGGGTAAAGGCTTGTTTCTGGTGCCAATCAGCAACGACTGAAGTGTTTCTCCCCCTGTAGGGATCACAGAACCATTTTTATCCAATTATGCTTAGGGGTTCTCCCCATTTCCCGCATGACATTACTGGTTTTGTTTTTACATGATGTTGAACTCTAGTCACAGGCAACAAACAGCATGGGTTGCGTGTGGAGAAGGAGGTAAAAAGCTGATACTGACATGACAGCAAAAGGAAATCCACTTCAGAGCACACGTAACACTAAAAGGTGCATGTTTTGTGCATTTTGATGAAAGCAGCTCGGTGTTCTTTCAGTAGGGCTTGGGGTATTCACCAGTCAGCTCAGTGATTTGGAAGCAGTTGTGCAGGGCTATAAACTAGATTTTTTTCCACAAACATACCAAGCTGCCATAGAGAAAACAAATCCAGGCAACACCAGACTGAAAGAGTAAGATTCCCTCTTTGAAAAACGGGCTCTGCTGCCCTCCGGGTATATGCAAAGAAGCCTGGTTTCAAAATACACATAGAGTTCATAAAGCAGAGGGCTAAAACCTGTGTAAGCATTCAGAGTAATGAGTGACAAAAATGTACATTCACATCACACAGGTCCATGTGAAAACATGAGAATAACACTTGAAAAGTAACCATCAAGGAAAAAACACATGTACAAAAGCTAATTCTGGTGATCAATTTTGTCCAGTGTTTGGCCTCCATGATTCTAGCACGGGCTTAGGGTTCCTGTATCCAAGTGCATCAACATGCAGCCATTTATATTGCAGCTTATACTCAGATAACTGCTAAGGTAACATGAGTGTTCATGGTGGCAGCTTCCTAAAGGAAAGTTGACCATCTGCTGTTCCTTGTTGAAGTTTTGCTTTGGCTCTGATACAAAGGGTGAATTAAATTTATTTTCCTCTTACTATTTCTGCTATTACACTAGTTTGCTAGCCCTTGAAATCCAAGGGATTGGAGCAAAAGAAGTGGGATGGAATAAATTTTTTATGTTTGCCCATTAGGGCATTTAAAAATGGAAAGTACCTGTCCAAATGTGAACAATATATTTCCATTGTCTTAAGGGCAAATGAAAACCTCTCCTTTTCCATTAGGTATCCCATAGTCTGCTTCTATTTTACAGGTTTCTGACTTGTCGTTACCAGTCATTCACAAGAGAGGAGGATTGCAGCAAAAAAGTATACTTTGTGTTTGTCTGTGTGGAAGTCTTACACTCATTTGCTCTTCCCAAACTCACTTATGGAAGTTGAGTTCTTTTTTTTTTCATTAAAAATACAAAACTCCCATTGGTTTTGGACCCCACTAATGGTGATAAATCACTCATAACTTGAAAAACCTGCTAGTAATTTTACAAAAATTTTATACTGCCTGAGCCAAGAGGCTGATGTGTGGGCCTTTGCATTCATGATGCAGCCTGAAAACTCACCGGCCCGCTCTGATCAGGACCAGATGTTTGCTCTTCAGATTTGTAGATATAGTTTTTAAACAAGAAAAAACAGACAAAAAATATTCTCCAGAGCTGGCACCCAGCATTCAAGAGGAGGGGAAGAAATCAGCAACAAAAACTGAGGCTTTTCTATCAAGTTTAGTAAGACTTCTTTTGCTTAATGGGCAAATTTGACTGCACCCTCGTGTCAGCTTGCAATCCTACTCAATATGACCTTGCTCAGGTTAGGGAAAGCATGTCTGCAGCACAGGATGAGTATAAATCTCTGAATAATAAATCTTGCTTCGTAAGATTTTCTATAGGATTCTGACTCACCTTTTGTTTTGTTTGTTTTGGTTTTCTTTGGTTGGTTTATTTGTTTGCTTAAGAAAATATGTTGTTCTCCACGAGTTCTGTTTCCTTAAGAATAGTATTGAAAATATCTGTTTATATTCCTTATTCCTTAAAATAAAAGTGATGTCAAGATATCTGGAAATTATTTAAAGATGCATGAAAACATAATAATACTTCACGTCATATATAATACTGATCTTCCAGAAGTTACATAGAATCACAGAATCAAAGGGTTTGGAAGGGACCTCCAGAGATCGTCTAGTCCAACCCCCCTGCCACAGCAGGTTCACCTAGAGCAGGTTGCACAGGATGGCATCCAGGCAGGTTTTGAATGTCTCCAGAGTCCGAGACTCCACCACCTCTCTGGGCAGCCTGTTCCAGTGCTCTGCCACCCTCAAAGGAAAGAAGTTCCTCCTCATGTTTAGATGGAACGTCCTACGTTCAAGTTTGTGCCCGTTACCTCTTGTGCTATCACTGGGCACCACTGCAGAAAGACTGGTGCCATCCTCCTGGCACCCTCCCTTTAGGTATTTATAAGCCCTCATGAGATCCCCTCTCAGTCTTCTCTTCTCCAGGCTAAACAGACTCAGGTTTCTCAGTCTTTCCTGGTAAGAGAGGTGCTCCATTCCCTTGATTATCTTTGCAACCCTCTGCTGTACCCTCTCCAGCACTTCCCTGTCCTTCTTGAACTGGGGAGCCCAGAACTGGACACAGTACTCCAGGTGCGGCCTCACCAGGGCAGAGTAGAGGGGGAGGANAACCCACACTTCCTAAGCTCGCCTATGAGGATGCTGTGGGAGACAGAGTCAAAAGCCTTGCTGAAGTCAAGGTAGACAACCTTCACTGCCCTCCCCTCCTCTATTCGTCCAGTCATGCCTTCCTAGAAGGCTATCAGATTAGTCAGAAATGACTTCCCCTTGGGCATTAGAAAGGTATAAACACCAAAAGGGCAAAGATTTCTTTCCAATAATATACCATTTGATGTGCAATAGGATGTGAATGAATGTATCACATTCCTTCAGACAATGATGTCCTGCTGGAATAACCATGGCCCGAACAAGGCTGGGTTGGATTGAAGCTTTTGGTCACAACCTAAGTCAGCTGATAGGGGAAGCTGGAGAAGGAAGCCCTGACAAGCAGATGGCAGAGCACAGCAAAGAGGGACAGCAGCAAAAGAAAGCAGGGTTTGCTGGTGGAAGCCTTTATCAGTTTTTTTGTATGGATGGTACCAGATCAGATATTGCAATCCCTCTCTGCAGAAGCATGCTGAACTGAACAGGACTCCATGTGGGATCTTTTTAATTCCCTGTTTGCTGCTTATTGTTATAGAATGAGAACTCCAGGTGATGGACTATATAGGAATATTATCTCCTGTTTACATAGATGATCCTGCTCTGGTACAAGTTTATTCAGCTCCAAAGTTTTATGACACATAACTAAGTCAGTAATAAATTAACAGAGGAAAGTTGTTGCATTGCATTTTTTAACAGAGAGTGATTGAGTGAATACAGAGATGTTGGAATAATTTCTTTCATGAGGCAACAGATAGATTTTATGTTGTGCAGGTACATCTCTCATTCTCATTTGTTTTACAAGGAAAAATCCAGCTTCTATGTTTCTTGGGTCATGTATGTGTATAGCAAAAAAATTAGCAAGCAGTGCAACAGAGAGTAGAAACTCACTGAACAGAAATATCCAGATCTTGATGGAAAAGCATCTTATCTTTTTCAGTGCAGTAGCAAATCTTAAAGATTTCAGGCTGAGGAAGGCAAGAAGAGCACCATTCTTATTGCTCCTAGAAACATAAACAAAGATTTAAAATGAATGAAGGATTTCCTCACTTAACAGTGAAATTGTTCTTTTTCTACTGATGGTGAGAGGGCCAAGATTAAAAAGAAGTTGTCAAAAAGAGGGGAGAAAGCCAGGGTGGTTGCCACTGTGTTATCTAAAAGTTAACAGCTTATCAGCCTAATGATTCCTATATTTTCAGAGTTTATATTAAAATTGCTGGTTCCAGGATCTTCATCCTCTTCTTCTTAATGATGTATAATAACCTGTTCAGCTGTAGCAGCTAAAGGGCAGTATGCAGATTACAACTCATTCAGTGGTTGCTAACTTTACAATTCAGGCCCATGATCTTGATTTTAGTTTTATAGGATCATCACTTTTGTTACCCTTTTAAATACAATTGCACAGAGGAAGTGACGAGGCCTCCTTTCCTTATTAAATGATTTCCTAATATGTATTTGAGCAAGACAGCAAAATTCTTTTGTGACATGCAAGATTTTTGTGCAAAACAGAAAGTTATATTGGACAGACAAAAGGAAAGCAATGGCAGCAAGCAAATAAGATTTCTGAGTAAAATTATTTTTAAGAAAAGCATAATTAAACTTGAGCTTTAATATCTGAATAAAACTTTCTTTGTTCTTAAACCACATGTTAAAAAAGAACCACTTATCAGAGTTCATACATTTTTGTGAGAACTGTATTAAGTATGCAGCACTGTTGTTCTGTTCTGCTGTCATCTGCTAATTTGGTATTGAGACATTTGTAAAAAGATGCAACTAATACATCCTCTTTGCTTTCCAGCGTGGGGAAAGTGAGATTATTTTTTATAGCTCTGTGTTTACTGCGCATGACCTCATAGTGACCTTTTCCTTAAGCTACCTGTAAGGAGAACAAGTGAATACAAGTCTTGTTTTGAGTCAAGAAACAAAAGTCAGGAACACTTGTACAGTGGGTCCTCTCAGTGAACTGAAACATTATGTTTCTGGGTGATAAATACTGTTTAAGAAAATCTGTTTACCCATCTCTTGTTCATTGGTCCTTTTTTCTCATTTCTGCACTAGAGTTCACTCTTTCCTCTGCTGTGCAAGTTTGTGGGATCACATGTACAGCAGAAGAATAAAACAATTAGATTAAATAAATAAGCGCATAAATAAAAAGTGGAAAGAGAGGATTACAAATCTACTTCACTAATCTTGTTTGTAAGACACTTACCCAAGAATGACATTTATGTATTTAAGAAGCCAATGCAAGCATCGGAATGGAAGGCTGGGGCAAGAGAACAACTTTAGCTGGATTTGATATTTGGGAAAAAAAAATCCAAACTAACCACATAAAAACGAGGATAATGAAATTAACTTCACCCCTCCCCCTCTTCTTTGCTCCACCTCTTATATTGCCTTTGCATAGAGAGAGGTCAAAAAAAATGTAAAAAGATTCTTTTCTGGAAAGGGAGTGGAAAAGAGGTTGGCAATGCATTAGAAGAAGTTGGAGACTGATAGGTCTTCAGCTATCTTATAAATGTCTGGAAAGGGCTTGAACTAGTCAGAGAAAGAACTCTACTCATGTATACAGATGTTATGTAAATCTATATATCAAATAGATGTATCTAGTAAATAAATGCTGGACATTTTTAGAAAAGATATTTTATCTAATATCAACTGTTCATTGCAATTTTTTTTCTTACATGGATAAATTCTCATTAAGAGTTTATTCATATTTCTCCTGTGACAATAAAGAGACAATCAAGGAATTTTAATTTTGTTAGAAGTCATGATAACATGGTCTCCTTCTGACCTCAAGCTTAATACTCTACCCCTAATATAGGTCGTGCACATACGCATAAACAATCATAGCTTCACATATAAAGTGATGGATTCTGAACTGGCCGTTATGGCTCAAAAACAAGACCTTGATGTTACAAAAGATAACTCCATGAAAGCAATAGCAACCAATATAAGCAAATCAGGGAATTATTAGGAAAGCAACCATGAAAAAAATCAGAAAACATCACTATGCTATCACATAAGTTTGACCTCTTTGAATAGGATGTGTGATTTTGGTCAGTTCTAAAGGTGCCTACCGCACTCTGCTTAAGAACTTCACTGGGCCAGAGATGAAAGAAGCATCTTAGGGAAATAAACACATAAGCCAGCCATAGTCACGCTCTTCCCTACATGAACAGATAGTCATGGCCATAGCTGGAGTCAAGAATTAGTCTTGAGCAAGTATGGCTGGTCTTATCATCTTAATGAGGAAAGTCATAAAACACTTCTCATTTCCTTCTTAACTAAACTGAAGTTAGAGACTTACTTCTTATTGGTGATAACAGATGAGCCCAACAACCTCTCAGAACGGAGAGGAACTCTTCTAGTTTATCCCTTCCCTTTAGGACTCTGGGACTAACCTTAGGATTACAATAAACCAAAAAAACCCATTGGCTTTAGTTCTAAACTCCTCCCTATAAATTGTTGTCTAATACCCAATACCTATTACATTCTCAGCTGTAAGCAAAGCAGCAAAATATCATCAAAGCCCGAAAGAGTTCTGCAAACTCCTAAGAAACCTTCTTCTGTGATGACTCTTTTGCATGATCTCTTGAGAGATGCATGCAAAGAAAATGCATTGTTGGTTTTTTGGCTGTAGGATAGAGCCATTTTTATTTTTTTTTTGGCTGTCCAGAAGCATCTTCTCTGATATTGTTGAGAGCCAGAAGTGTAGCATTCTTGTGAGAGCTGAATAAGAACTTGGTGGTACTTACCGAAAAACACTACATCTTAGGTCCTTATGCTCAGTGAATGTTGATAACAGAGAAGGCCACTTCAAACAGATAAAGCTACATTAGTGCTTTTAAATTTGTCCATGGGAATACGCTCATGTGGAACAATGATTGCAGAGGCAAAATCAGATGAATGCTGCTTTCAGGACAAAATTACTGCTTCAAGACAACAGCTCTGAAGGAAATACATTTGAAGAGTCTGGAGAGTAATTTCATGGAAAACAAATTGGGTAGGCTCTTTTTTTAAGGGAAAAGAATAAAGGATTTTTGAAAATATTGTAAAACTATTTCAATGAAATACTATTTTTTTTTTCACTACTGACTTTTATTATTGACAACAGAAAGAGGTTAAAAAATGTGGATGTTATACACATTATTTTTCAAAATATAGATCTCTAAAACCACAGTTTGTCAAACAAAGGAGTATTATCTTGTTCTATATACAAAAACACATATTGTAAATGCCCATTAGATGTACGAGTTACATATTAGTTACATGAATTCTTTTTTTCTTATTATTATTCTTCAATCTGGCTTCAATTTTCATTTTAGAAGAGAAATTCAGGGTCTTTTATAGGTCTTGAAGTTTTCTTGTGGGAGGTTTTTTAGTATGAAAAACAATTTCTAAAAACCATAATACACACATTGTTAAAGAAAAAAAAATATGTAGGATTATTTAGTCTGTAAGATATACCTAGTTATATGAACGACCTTTAAGAAATTATCAGTCTCCTTTGCTTTTTTATACCATCTTTTATTATTAGCAAACCTGTCACTGCCTCAGGCTCTTCATACTGTTGAAATTCACTGTTGGGCAAACCTAGATGAGCATAAAAAAGAATTAAACTCATAATCAAGCAGAACTGGCAATTTTCCTGCTCTGAAAATTGTTGTCGTCATATTTCCTTGCTATCAAATGATGATATCCAGCATGACAGAGGGTATAAAAGGGACACAGTTACAAGCCTGGTTGATTCAAGGGGTAGAGGGAATGGAGTCAAGGTGGCCATGTTTACCACAATTTGAAGGTGGCTGAACTGCAAGAAACTGCAACAAACAATTGCCGTGTTGCAACTATCTGTTATAATCTGGGCTGGCTGTCTTTAGCAATTTGATAGGTCATATTGTTCCCAGGTTTATGTTTTGGGTTTTTTTAAAGGATATTTCTTTATCATAACTAAAGAAAGCAGTTAACAATCATAGGAAAACAATGTTCCAACTCCAAAAAGTTGTGGTCAACACCTCAATGTCCAAGTGGAAAACAGTGATGAGTGGAGTTCCTCAGGGGCCAGTATTGGGACTGGTGCTGTTTGACATCTTTGTTGGCAACATGGAGAGTGGAATTGAGTGCACCCTCAGCAAGTTTGCCGATGACACCAAGCTGTGTGGTGCAGTCATCACACTGGAGGGAAGGATGCCATCTAGAGTGACCTGGACAGGCTTGAGAGGATCAGCTTGTGCCAACCTCATGAAGTTCAACAAGGTCAAGTGCAAGGTTCTGCACATTGGTCAGGACAATCCCAAGAACAAATACAGACTGGGTGGAGAATGGATTGAGACCAGTCTTGAGGAGGACTTGGAGGTGTTNTGGAAGGTGTCCCTGCCCATGGCACAGTGTTGGAACTAGATGATGTGTAAGGTCCCTTCCAACCCAAACCATTTTATGATCCTATGATTCTATGACAAAACAATACAGTTCTGGATTCTCTCCCAAATAACTGTAAGCTTTGTGCTGTTCAAAACTGATATTCCTGGCATCTGTAGCTTTCAAAAAGATATAAATGGACTTCTTTTTCAAAATCTGTACATAGGAAAAGTGGTTTTGTCATTTTTTCCCGTTTGCCAAGTTGAAAAGTCAGTCCCACTATTTTAGTGCAAAATACTTCTCTTCCAGATACATATTTGTATGCTATTTCAAGTCTTGTTTTGCTTTCCATTATAATGCTGACTGGTTTTCACTTCTAGTGTAGATGTCTAAACTGAGTGGCCGTGACTAGAAATGACAACTGACAACCCACTTTATTTGATTTCCATGGTCCCTTGGCTGTAATAAGATTAGTGAAAGCTGGTTGAAAAAACGAATCAAGAAGCTGACATTCTGAAGTCCTCTCAAGGGGTTCAAAACTTAAACTTATCAATTGAAAATATTTTTCTACTTTTTGTGAAGTATTTTCTACCTCTAATTTGCCATTAATTTTCAGAGTAGCGTTTTAAAACATTAATAATTTTATGAGTTCAGAAACTGAATTCTGAACTTTCATATATCTGTCATTTTTATTTAGAATAAATGAATAATCAATTTGATAAATTAACCAACAATCATATCTGAAAGTAGAACCAGGAAGATTAAATCAGATTTTTATGAAGATGTGTATAACAAAGCTCTACCTTAAAGTATTTCCTAATTATTATAATAACCTATGTTATATTAGGATGAAAGAATGACGATATTCTTGCCTAATTGTCCAATTTCACTAGTTCCCAGAAAGAAAATGTGGTACAGTCACAGTCCCAAATGACTGAGCCTGTGAAACAACACTGAAACAGTGAAACCTCTTTTCCAATTACATTTCAAAAAATAGAAACAGTTATCTAATGCCATCAACAACGGTATTTAACAGAAATGCTTGACCATTAACAAGCCATATTCTATTGTGAATAAAAAGATGTCTGAATGAATTTAAGCTAGCA
>VYXH01006175.1:8625-22143 GCA_013397275.1 Burhinus bistriatus | reverse complement strand
TCCCTCTCTTCCTTCTTCTTTCCCTCAGTTTACACTGCTGAGCATGACTTCATATGACACGGCCGTGGTGACACCAACCAACCAGAGTCATCTGTCCCAGCTGTGTCCCGTCCCAACTTCTTGTGCACCCCCAGCCCACTTACAGGCATGGCAGCATGAGGAGCCGAAAAGGTCTTGACTCTGTGCAAGCACTGGTCTGCAATAAGTAAAACATCCCTGTGTTATCGACAAGTCAAGAACACAGCACCATGTGGGCTGCTCTGAGGAAAATTAACAACATCCCACCCAAAACCAGCACAGCTAAGTTCTTCAAAATATATTTTGCAAAATGTATTTCATTCTTTATATAGGACAGTTATGTCAAATAAAATTATATTTACTTTTATTTTTTCTTATATAATGTTAGATGTTTCTATTCTACACCTGTAGGTACCCAATAACAGAGAAAGAAACTGGTAAGAGGCAAAGTAAAATCAACAGATTATTTTGGTAAAAGTGAGAACATTACTATGCATTTGTGACATTTTGCTGTCTTCTTTGATGCTGTCAGTGCAAATGCTCTGGATCCAACTGTGTACAGAGACCACTACTGATACTCTAGAAACAGGGTTGTTGGGATGGGTAGTTTATTTTTTGTTACTAAAAGCAAGGATGAAAGTGAAAATGTACGCATGAGCACACACACACAAAATATTTGCTTTTGTTTACTTTTCATGACATGTCTATTATACTAAATTTGGTTAATCAGTGAACATTACAAAAATTTTGATTTCCTGTTGTGATTAGGATTGCAATAGACTAAAAACACTTGATCCTACAACGCTCCTTTAAATACCCAACCCTTCAGTTCAGCTCTTTTCAGGATTTAGACAAAAATGCACCCCAGAAAATTTGTTCCTGTGATACTATCATATTAATTCATCTCATAAAAGCTATATAGTCACAGGCAAATTGATCCTTAAATTGTCCATTTTTATGTGAAGTCATTAAAACTGGTAGAACTACTTGTGCTCCATAGTAAGTCACTGCATAAAGGTTTCTAGGATCAGACTCTTATGCATGTGTGAACATTATTCCTGGGAGGTATTTCATGAACTACTCAATAAAGGGAGTTTTTCACACACAGATGTTTCCAGAACCAGAGCTACAGTTCACAGCATTTAGTAGCATAGTTCATTAAATGTGGCCACATTGCTATTGCTTAAATCTTCCCAGTCTCTGAAATATTTTTCATATTAGTATGACTTCCCTAAAACCACAGCAAAAGATATAAACTTTCTCATCAACAGCAACACACAAACACATTTTTATATTTCTTTTATACACACACACATACATGCACACACACACACAAAAGTGTGTTTCTGTTTGCAAGCAGTCATCTCACTGCAACCACACAAGATTTTAGTAATTACTCAGGTCAGATACAGGTATGTTAACAATTCAGTACTGGTTTACATCTTCATTCAACTTGTCAGAGTTGAACTTATTTGCCACCCAAGATACATAATAGTGATAAGACATAAAATTTCAATTAAATCTAATGGAGTGTTAGATTTTTGTTTGTTTTTTTTTTTTTTTCATTTTTCATTCCTATGATGATATTTAAACTAAAAAAAAAAATTATAAAATCTCAAATAATTTAAATAATCCTCTGAGAATCTTTATCATTTTCAACACCAACTTTACCTTGTAAATTATTACCATTTTTATGTATACCTGTCAATTCCAAGCACAATGGGAGATCTGCCTCATTCAGCTAACCTAGGATATATGCAATTAGCTAAGACATGGAGTGGTACTTTTGCTGAGTAGCCAATTTGCTTCTCCTGTTGTGTTAATAATCCTCACATAATTATAAACTAGTGGGTCATAGTAGTTCTACTTCAACGCGTGGAGAATACCAGTTGCCTGCTTAATGTACTATTACTATGAAGTGAATTCCAGAGATTTATAACCTTGTTTACTACTTTCCCGTCCCACCCAATAATTGAAAAGGATTCAATTCTTCATTGAAAATAAAATACACAACAGTAGTACAGATTTTATTTGTTACCTTGGTAACAAATATTCCTTTTACAATAACTTCAAATATGTTTTCTTGTATGGAATTTTTATTACAGGTTTTAATAAGCATAGCTGTAAATAAGGTGCATTTGGCATGATGGCCTCAACATGAACTTTTTAAATCTAGGGTCTATGCAACTTGTCCGTAATAATGGGATTGTGTCAGAGAAAAACTGCAGGAACACTTTTTATTTTTTTCTTATCCTACACCTAATCATTACGAGTTGAAGTAAGTAGTACTCTTTCTACATTGTAGTGTGATGCTAGGTTTTCAAAAATTTCTGTGAAAATCTTGAAATATATACACTTTGAATAAGGCAGACCAGTGGACCAAATGGATTTTGGAAGCACCGATATTCTGTGTCTAAAGCTGATTGAACAAATCAGAAGAATTATTAAAATCTACATCCTTTTCAGAAATATTTTAGTTTTAAGTGACTGGCATTTTCCAACAGAACAAAGTGTTATAGTGGTAACTGTTTCATGTGATTCTAATCAGTATTTTTATTTTTTTATCTAATGTTTATAATAATAATTCCAAATCCTAAAAAAAAATATATTAATGCTTTGGTTGCAACAGCCTTTATCCTAGGCTTCAATAGGAAAAGCCGTATACCTGAGGAGGCCACTTGCTAAGAAACCTAGAAATCCAAAGCAGATATTCTAAATTTTGTTGGTACATTTTGTAGGTTGCATGTTTTAAGCCAGCTACAGGTGAAGGAAGTGTCCCAGCTCACAGTGATTCACAGGACTATCAAGTAGCTTTCCCAAGTCTGGAAGAACCAGCAACTTAGAAATTTTATTTTTTCCTACATTATATTTAGGCTGTGTCTTCTCTGTGGTGAAATTTCACATTGACTAACATTTAGCATGTCAAATATGGGACTATTACTATGTTCTAGTCATGGCCCTTCTTGAGCAGGGAGTTGGACAAGATGACCTCCAGATGTCCTTTCCAACCTCAACCATTCTGTGATTCTGTGATTTGGCAGAAATTTCAAGAAAAATGTATGTGTAGACAAAACAATGGAGAAAAAAGACATTATTGTAAATCCATGGATATTACTGCAGAACTGAATATATTTTAATGAATTACCAAATCATTACATACCAAGTTTAAGTTTTAAAGGATTAAGTTTTACCAGCTGTAAAAGTTAAAAGTTCTAAGGAATTCCTCAAACTTAAGCAACACATCAAAGAAGCCTATGGACAGAAACCCATTTCAAAAGAGACATGACATATAACAAGATAATGAGACTGTTTGCAGGGATAGTTTATGATTTAAATTAAGCATTTCAAAGGAATTCAGAGTGGGCAGTCAAGCCTTTGAAGCTGTCTAGAGGTAACAACAGAAGATTTCCATTTCAAAGAGAGTATACTTCAGGGTCAGGATGGACCTATGCAGATGGAACACAAACTGTAGTTTAAAAGTCAGTGAACAATTTATGTAGGGTTAACTGAAACCCTTCATATAATCCCATAGCCCCGATCCTTTGCAATGGTACACTTTTCGATGGAAGACTGAAAACCTCCATATTTTAGTGGATATAGAGTTACATAATTAAAACATGTTTATAAAAATAAGGCAGGTGTCAAAAGCCAAATATTCAAAAGCGAAGAAATCCTAGATTTGTGATTGCCTGTTAAAACTCAATTCTTTTCTCATGTTACACAATGTACATCTATGTTTTGAGCTTTGAGAGAAACACAAATAATGTGAATAGATAGGAAGAGAACATAAATTCTATAACCAAAGCCTTGGACATGCCTGGACACAAGGAGAAGCAAGGTCACAAAGACCTTAGTTAGGCGATGTTAATGTTTTCTAACAGCTGAGCGCTTTGGTAATCTAAACAAAAATTACCCAATATAGCTATTTCACATGCATTTTCCTCCTTTACAAAAAATGAAGACAACAGAAAGAATGCCCTGCAGGACAGCGGGAACTAACTATGTTATGTGGTTGCTAGTGAAAATGTTATTTCCCTAGGGTATACGACTGTCTGTGCTGTCTCAGAGGGACACATACTCACACACTCACTCACTTACTGACTGTCACACAGCCATTCTCTTCTCCCTGAACAGTGAAAGGCAATTCCTGCACTATGCAGTGTTTCTGGAGAGAGGTCGGGAATGAAATCCAACAGCAAGGGGTTTTTTTGCACACATCATTTCAGCTGCTCTCATGCTCTCAGTGCATTGTAAGGTACTAAATCTGGCTAGCCTAAAAGTGGACCCACACTTAGTTTCCCTTAAAGTAGATATAGCTGTGTTCAGACCAATCTCTTTTTCTTTCAGAATTTTGGCTTTTTCCTCAACAATTTCTTACATTTTCTAAATCTAATTCAGCAAGAGCAACAAAAGTAGGAACTGAGACAAATGTGTTACAATTGAGATGCAAAAGCATTATGGCATTAAAAAGATACTACTTTCCTTGATTGTTTTAATCACATGGTGGTTCTAAGCTGCATTAGAGAACATTTCGGTGCTCAGGATGTGTCAGCGTAGTTGCCATTTTTGCCATTGACGAAAACATATATTTACTCCTCCTAAAAAGATGTTTGATGATCATTATATTTGGATAAAGAACAAGACTGTGGAACAAGGTACTTTCCATAGATCATTCTGAGTCACCCATCCCTAGGATGAGAAACTGGTGGTCTCCAAAGATGATACTGATGTCAAGGATATGTTGGGTAAATAAAACTACACAGCATGAAACCACTTGGGTGAAGAGAATATGATGCAATAAAATCCAAAGGTGCTCTGTGTATGTTTGTGTGCACATGGGCACAACTTATTTAGCAAAAATTAAATAAATAAAGCAAAAATTAAAGAGAAGGGTTTAGAAGATAAACCAGAAATAGAACAAAATTTTCCTTTTTAACTCCTGCCTGTAAGGAAACCCTGTTATACTAAACAATTCAAAGGTCTGATAGAAGAAATATGCCAGATAATTCGCAGAAAAAGAGATCAGTTTTTTCTTTCATCTTTACAGCTGAACACTTTATCTCTTATGCTTGAATGTATTTTCCTCAGTTGTTAAAAGTCTTGTTTAAAAGGAAACCAAATACGATAGATGGGAACAACAATACTTAACTAGATTCTTCATCCAACTAGGCTTGTAGTCAGTTTGAAAGCAGAGGTTACTTTGTCTTATTTATTCCTTATTACCCCTTATTTTCCAAGGAAGCTTTTGTTTCTGGTGGGTTTTTTTGAGTTCTTTTTTCCAAATTGGGTTTCATCTGTCCTTTCTGATGGATCGTTCAGAAGAATAACCATTAGTAGATGCCATGGTAAGTGTATATAAACATCACAGAAATTCGGTAATAGTTTTCTGGTTCTGTATCCCCAGCTTCTAGCTCTCTAACAACAACTATGCAAATAATACTACCAAGGGCAGAGAAAAGAAAAAAGGAGAAAAAAAAATAGAAAAAAAGGAAAGATAATCTCTCTTTTAATACACTGAGCTTACAATAGATCATACTGTACCTCCCAAGGACTGAGCCAAACAAAAAGACACTAATGTAACTTCATTACTTCAGAGTTTTCAGCATAAAAGATATAATAGAAGAGAGAGTTGACTATGAATTAAGTGTAGAGGAGCTTCATTTGAAAGACTGTTTTGCAGAAGGCAAAAAATGTAGCTTAGAATAATAATGCAGAAAGAAGTTCAGACAGGAATCAGTCATATCAAGGACAGAGGAAAACCAAGGGAAAAGGTGAAGATACAGGTTGTCAGACTTCAGAAAAGGTAATCCCATTTGAGATTTAGTAACAGAAAATCATTGGTGTAAAGACACTGAAAGTAAAAGAGAAAGAAAAAGGCAAAAAAATTTGCCCCAAAATCATAAGCAGTTCGTTAAAGGAATTGAGAAAAGAAAGGAGAAGAGTCATTCATCACAAAGATACGGAGAGAGAAGTATGCATATGACTTCTCAAGAAAAGCAATCAGACGCATTGCAAAATATATGGTATATACTTCTGGATAAAGGAAGTCAGTGACAAGAGAACATTAGGCAAAGGGAGAGGTTCAGATGTTGTTTGATAACAAAAATCTTCTTAAATTACAGATTCAAAAAATAGGTTGGAAGGGACCCTTGGAGGCCATCTGGTCTAACTCCCCTGCACAAGCAGGCTCACCTAAAGCAAGTTGCCCAGAACCATGTCCAGACAGCTTTTGAAGATCTACAAGGACAGAGAGTTCACCACCTCTCTAGGCAACCTGTTGCTGTGTTAAATCACCCTCACAGTGAAAAAAAAGTGTCTCCTTATGTTCAGGGAGCCTCCTGTGTTTCAGTTTGGGCCCATTGCCTCATCCTGTCACCGGGCACCACTGAAAAGAGCCTGGCTCTGTCTTCTTTGGATTTACGTAGTTTGATGAGATTCCTCTCTGAGCCTTCTCTTCTCTGGTCTAAATAGTCCCAGCTCTCTCAACCTTTCCTTGTGTGAGAGAAAATTGTAAAAAGTAACAATAATGGGTAATGCAACTACCTCTAAGGTACATTGAAGACATAATGAATGGTTGTGACTGAAAAGTACCATCAATGAGCTGAACATGGTATGTAAAGGATGTAACTGAACATTATGTGTGACATATAATGTATGTGATAGATCCAATAAAAGGGTTTGTTCTACTGATACTGATGCAGTAACTATGAGAACCTACAAACATCTAAGCTAAATTTCTTGGAGGTATTACTGCTCTCCTTATGCTTTGCCATATCTCCTCTAAACTGAACTGTTGCAACAGCCTCGTTGGAGTGCCATGACAAGAGAGATGTAGTTTAACCAGGAATTCTGGTTAAGGGAGGAAAATGAGAGTTTAATGCATCTAAGCTCTGTCCAAAGAAAAATAAAAAATCTCCTTACACGAACATGAGTATGTGTCCAACTATTCCAAAAATAAACATGAACTGCTTGTTCAGATGTGTGGCAGCAATAGCTTAAACATTTGAACAATGCTTTGAAGCTGCTTAAGAAGTTTTCTGTCATAAAACTGTCATGAAACTACCAGGTGTTGCAAAGGTACAAAGACAGAGAGACTCTGAATACAAGAGCTCGACTTTGGTCAAAACAGAACCCACATGAAATTTGCATAACTTATACTATATATGTTAACAAGTAAATTGATTCATTTCCTGTCTTCATTTACAAATAAACTAGAGTCATTAAGCCCAGAGGGCTTAATCTCTTGACCACTCAGATCACTTCATTCCCCCAAATAAGTTTTGGTAGCGGGACAGATTTGCAATCTA
Source organism: Burhinus bistriatus (assembly GCA_013397275.1). Classification (NCBI taxonomy): domain Eukaryota; kingdom Metazoa; phylum Chordata; class Aves; order Charadriiformes; family Burhinidae; genus Burhinus; species Burhinus bistriatus. The sequence goes on along the minus strand of VYXH01006175.1, from coordinate 14,818 downwards.
TATCACACAAACTACCGTCTAAAGAACCTACAGCAGCAGTTCTTGAGATTGGTTCATTATGCACATCAAAAGAAATAATCTGAGAGCTGCATTTTTTCCTGTTTACTAAGCAAAAAGATTTAACCAGTTTAACATGTCAAGCTATTATTAACATCTATAACTTCAGTCAATATGAGTAATTACTTCAATATCACTGTGTATGCCTTTCAGTTCTCTTTTTTGCCTACCCAGATGGTCAAAATGGTGTAAGCTGTTCAAAAGGAATGACAAGTTAAATAAACAAAAACTAGACTTCTTCAAATAGTTTGTTTCTGAGAAATGCTGATGAACTCAAGTCTCATTACAGCCATGGAACCTGACAGAAAACAGGATCAGAAACTCGGTACATTTTGATATTTATACCTAGTTAATGGGGGAAGGCACGATTTTTAGTTTAAAGTATTCACAACAGGAAAATTGATTACATTAGCATAGTTATGTCTCAAACATTTTTAATAAAAGAAATCATATGACACATACAAATTCACATTCAGCTATTTTTTTTTTTATTCCTGTTTAGCTGAAATTAGCTATTTTATTTTTGCATTCTCTTTATGCTATCTATGCAGTAAACATCCGCAATCCCTGCTCCTATTGAGAGAAACATGGTCAAATCTTTTTTTTAAATAAACTGTCAAATAAAAGAAAGTTCTTTTAACTAAATATTGGTTCATGAATACTTCTGATATTAGATATAATGAAGTATATTAATAAGGATGTCACTGACAATATAGCATAGTCAATATTTTCTTAACCAGCTTATTGCATTTGATTACCTTAGTTACCTACTGATGAATTATGAATGTTCCCTTCACCATTATTTTTACATTGTTTTTGTTTTTGAAGTAAACGAAGCACAGTGCTAGGTAAAAATTTTGAGCAGGATAAGGTAATGTTACTAGTCCCATCTGCTACTCCTGACTCATTTAAAGTGTCTCAGAATATCAACAATTACTGAAAATATTCTGTTGATTTCTTGGCTCTTGAGGTACGCTTGGCTTTCAGGATACACTTAATGTAAATGCATGATGTTAGGCATATGTCCACTGAGGGCATCAAACCAGAAAATCAAAGCAGGATTTTGAAACAAAGCATACAATGAGGAAATATACATCCTTTTTCACATTTTATTTTCTTGTCACCTTTAACTTAGGGCTAAATTCTTTTTGTCAGACTACTTATAGGAACTTACCTTGCCCCTTGGGTTTACTCAAAATAATTGAAAGCAAACTCTCTTTCATCTATTACTTGAAACCTAATGAATTATATTTCTCAGACATTTCTAATGAATAAACGTACATGGTTCAACACTGAATAGAGAATATGAAAGTCAAGAGTCAGACATCTATGTGAGGAAGTTTCTCTGGGCTTAGACCTATTCCCCCAGCCGTACTATGAGGAAAGAAACAGTTCAAATTGTTTGCTGCCTCAAACTGTTGCCACAAATTGTTTTGCTGCCTCTCCTGATTCCCGTACAGGACAACACTATTTACAATCCTTGGAACTGGCCAAGATTTTTATATCCATTACCATACTTTTATGTTTTGGGCTTTTTTGTTGGGAGCAAAAATAATTAAGTTCAGTGAAGGCAGATACTTGTTATCTTCACCAAACCAGTGACCAAAATGCGGGTTTTCCCAACCTCAGAAATCTCTGTAATCTGCAAGAAACATAAAAATACAATCCAGAAAGAAGAAAGATCATGTTTATACTTTTAATGTTAAATTGAAACCCTCTTCCATTCTGCTCACCTCCCAGTAAGAACAGGACTGCAAAAACAAACTACTGAAAAATTCATTTTTAAGCTCAAAGAAAAGGATCCTTCAACAAACATATGACAGCTATGCAGGAACTTTGCTTTCTGGATCACACTAAAATCAAACCCCATTTAAAAGCTTGACTCCTTTGACTGACCACCTACCTAAAAATAAAAATCTGTGTGTGGTAGGGATGTTACAAAGTTTTACACCTGACTTCTCTGAGGTAACTAGAAACAGAATGTACTTGTTGGGGCTATCACACTACACCTGTCAAGCCAATATGTAATTCTATTTTGAATGCTACTGTTTGGCTAGATCATTTAACTTGACTTTTTCTCCTGCTGCACCAGCAACTTAGCTGCAAAAGTGACATGTTTGCAACCTTCATGCTCATTATTCAGAGCCTTATGCCTGGCCTTTTTGAAAAACAATGAGCCTTACAGGGGGGAAAAATCTAACAACTATGGACTTCTCTTGGCAGGAAGAAACTAAAATTCAGATTGACTATTCCCCCATTTTGCTATATATTGACATAGAGTAGCAAGACAGAGAAGTGAGTTTCTCTTTCTGTGTAGTAGAGGGGTGAATTTAGCTGAAGCTGAGAAACACTGATGTGGTTCTTCCTGCCGCTTATTTTTCAGGAAACATATGCATATAGTACCACTTTCAGACATGACCAAGTTTGTCTTAGCAACCACCCTACAGATTTCAAAGAATACATGATGCTATTTCTTTTATGAAAAATGATAATTTTTCTCTATAATCAATAATAAATGGTTACTTCTGAATAAAATATTAGTCCTATTTTTGGAAAATAAAAACATTATTTCTGTCCCTCATTTTGATATTTAACCTCCAGAAAGAAGAAATGGTTAAAATATCATCTTTTGACTTTGTCATGTCTGTTCAGAAACCCAGGATTTAACAAGGTCTTGATTTAGCAAGTAATCAAACAGATATGTAGGTTAAGATCAAGGGGACCCAAGGGAACTACCTGTATTTTATAGACTTATTAAAGCTTGGTACACGTTTGGAAGCCTTGCTGAGTCAGCATCTTCCTAATCTTCATATGTTATTGAAGATATCCTCAGATATGAATTAAAATTCTCATGGACGAATGAGGGTCGTGGCAACTCTGTTTGTCAGTCAGTAAAAATGGAAATGAAAAAGGAAAAAGTGTTCAAATATACACACATACCTATAACTCAGAAATCATTCCCTAAGCAATTAAGTTAAATTACTTTCTTCCTCTGACTTAAGTAGAATGAGAATATCACTAACAAATTAATATATCTACTAAGAACAGGGAAATATATAAAACTGCATGAAAGTGAAAAATATTATAAAGTGTTTCATATAATTTCAAAATCTTTAAAAAACAACTGTTCTGTTAACAATCAAATAGCTCATACTTTTAGTAATTATAACATTTTGCAGTACATGTAAATACTTCTTGCTAGATTTCCTGTGCATTTAAAAACAAAAGTGTATTTGTAGCAATTCCCTATAGGCTGACTTTTAGGGCCACAATTACACTCTAAATATTTGCGTGTACTCTTATTGAAGTTATTAGAGCTATTCGTATACAGGAAGTGAAGCACATGCTTGGAATAAGGTGAAGACTTCAACATAGTTATTGCAGAATTCCAAATTTTTAATTCTGGATACTTAATATCATGAAATACCACATAGAAAACATCAATAGTAAAAAAATAAAAGCAGGGACAGTTCTTAGGACAACTTGCTATGGTATGTACATTTTTGTATTGCTTTAGCTTTTTCTTCACTATTTTTATGATGGTCCTTAAAGTTTATCTTCTGAAAAGCTATTAAAGTATTTTGGCGGAGCTTCTTCAGTCAGTTTCCTGAAATAGCTGAGGGTCTAGCAGTGACATAAATAAACAGTGAAGTTGAATACAGGTCTTTGGCTGGTCCTTTTCACCAGCTGTACTAATAAATCAATTTGATGGTGTGGATCACCCTGATGCATTCCTTCCTCTGATGCTGCTAACTTGGAAGGGCCGTTGTTTTACTATTGGACTTTCATTTGCAATACTGGCCAGCTGTTCTGAAAACCCAGATGTTTGAGCAGAAAAATAAACAGATGACCTAACTGAGATAAAAAGTTTACAAAGAGCTTTATTTTTTCCTCTGCATAGTTGGTCTTCTGCATCAAGGCTTGGTAAATCTGAAATTCTATGAGGCTAAAAATATTTCAGTTAAATCAGCCCCAAGCAGGCATACAAACACATTTAATATCATTATTATCATTAATATCATTAATATCATTATTATCCCAGTACTTTATACAAGTCCTAAACTGCTGCAGAAGTATTTGTACAGTGCATTTATATTGTTTGCAACAAAGCTATTTTTGAGAACCCAACAGACTGAAAAGAATTTTCCTGAATTCATGTGTTTTATAATTAAGATGGGTAACATGGGTGGAGGGTTATGTTCTGACCCTATTGCAATTACACACATTAAAAATTAAAATGAATATTCTTATCTATGCATTTTTTATCTGAATCTAATTCCCTGGCAATTTTTTTTAGAGGATATGCATATTCACTTTACTATGATATAGGAAGCCTCAAGGACTGTCTTGCTACTATAAAGGTCAATATTCCTGTGAAAGTATCTATCTAGTTATGTATGCTCAGCCATCTAATGACCACAGAGTAACAGTGATTGCATGCGTTAAATCAGGTTTACCACTGAACCTCATTCTACACAAAATGTTACGTATGCAGCACATGACACTCCATCCTTCTGTTATCCATTTAAACACCTAAATGGCCACTAACTCTGTAGTGTGTGAAAGACTCAAGATGATCAATAGTTTCACTTCCGTAACGCTAAGTATTAACATTCCGGTTTTATAGCTCGAGAAACAAAGAAGAATGTGGCAGAAATAACTTGTAGACCGTATCCTTATGTGCAACCAAGAATGAAATGCAGCTGGGTGACTGGCAGCTAATGTTGGTATGATTCTTCTGTGATGACTGGGAAATTTTGTATGATTTATGTAGTAAGATTTTTCCTACAGATTATCAATTTATCCCTCAATTGAATTGTTTAGACAAAAGTACATGGTACTGGGGAAAAAATTAACAAGATTTTCACAATCTAAAACATTCTTTGAATATTCAACATGTCAGCGTTCACAGGAGAAGAATGGCAGTTACAAGGATTTCTGAGAGTAGATTGCATTCAAAACTAATGTAGGAAATAAGTTCAATGCTAAAGTTACAAAATTTGCTGATGGTAAATAAGATAACCCAAATGAAAGTTGACAGTGAAGAGTTGCAGGAGTTTCTTACAGTGGTGAATGAGTATGTTGAAATTATTTGTCAAGATAAAGTCTTTCTTAATACAAGGTAATTCACATGGAAAAGATAACCCTAAACATACTAAGACAATGATACCTTATTACTACTTAGAAAAGAATCATAGTAGATAGTTCTCTGAAATGGTCAATTCAAACCTTAACAACATCTAAAATGTCATACGATATATTAAGAAGCAGCACTGTCATGGATGGAGCAATGNCATCACGACTACATGCACCCATTATGACCACCATGGGTGGTTATCGCTTGGGCAGGGTTACAGGAGATAAAGATCAGGTGGCACCTGGAGAGGGGGGAAGCACACTGTCACAAGCAGACAACTTAGAACAAATCAGAAATAAATATTACCCTGCTACTATATAAATTTGCATTTAAAATACAACAAATGGTTCAGGTCATTCCATCTAAAACAGAAGCCATCAGAACTAGGAAAGCATAGGAAATAGTGAAAACAATGCTCAAAGGAAAAATGGGCTCTATACAAGGAGATATGAACTAGCCAGGAACCCTTTATCTTGGAAAGAAGACAGCAGATAGAAAAGTATTCTAGATGTCTCTAAAATCATGAACATAATGGAAACACTGAATAAGAAACAATTATTCCCTCTTTCTCCCATGTATTGAGTTTATGTGGCAAGGTTTTGCTAATGGGGGAAGGCTGTAATGGATCTTCTGTAAGAAGACACCAGAAGCTGCCCCCAAGTCAGACAGAGCCAGTTTCAGTCAACTTCAAGACAGACCCACCGCTGGCCAAAGCTGAGCCAATTAGTGTCATTGGTAGCATCTCTGACATAACATATTTAAGGGTAAAAACCGCTGTGCAGCAGCTGTGAGAGAGGAGTGAGAAAATGTGAGAGAAGCAGCCCTACAGACACCAAGGTCAGTGGAGAAGGAAGGGGAGGAGGTGCTCCAGGTGCCGGAGCAAAGATTCCCCTGCAGCCCGTTGTGAAGACCATGTTGATGTAGGCTGTGCCCCTGCAGCCCATGGATGACCACAGTGCAGCAGATATCCACCCTGAAGCCCATGGGGGACCCCACACC
>VYXH01006174.1:168582-184086 GCA_013397275.1 Burhinus bistriatus | reverse complement strand
TGGTGGCCATCTGCTGGCTTCCTCGCAGGCTGGCCGGGCTCGCTGGGCAAAGGCTTCTTCCTGTCAACAGCTCTCTCCTGGGACACGGCGCCGTGTCAGGAACCCGTATCATTGTTCTCAACAGCCGCACGTTTCCCTTTGCAGCCAGCTAAATATATAAAGCTGCTGGATATATAAAACAGCCATATGGACTTTCCATTTCTCTCTCGGCCCCTCTTTGAGCCAGACACCTAAATACTGCTCTTACTCTGTGCCAGGGCTTTTATAGTGAGGTTACGTGACTTAGGTGCCTTTGGCCCGATGGTCCTTTGCCAAGCCAGGGTGAAATACGTGGCAAATAGGGACATCTCTTTGTAGTGGGGAAGTGTGAATCATCCCTGCTAAGCTTTTAATTGCAAACTCTTTTATTTTTCCACGACCCAACATCATTTCTGCTGCTCCGACCTTGGATGCTGCAGCCGCTGTCGGTGCTGGTGCCGTTCCAGGAGCAGCACAGCGGGGAGGGCGAGCACAGAGTGCCCCATCCTGCGGTAGGGGACGATGGAGCTCCTGGGTGGCACGGCCAGGGGTGCAATTCGCCCTCTGGGAAAACGCAGCGTGCCGATGTTGCTCTGCATCCTGAGATGATGCTCTTTCTCTGCTCCATTTGCTTTCTCTGCCCTGTGGCCGCTCTGCTGGGAGTCTTGGCTCTCCAGGGTTTTACATCAGCTCTGTGTGGTTTACCCCTCTTCTGTTGCTGAAAAAAGTTCTTTTCAGAGCATGGAGCAGTCTGGGCTGGCTCCTGGATGTGCAATGTCTCTGGACTAGAGAGCAGGGACCAAGCGCTGCTGATAACCTTTGCTGCACGTCTCTATTTTAAGAAACCTGTCTGGTTCCCAGAAATTATCCTAATTCTTTACACGTTGGTATTTTATAAATTCCAGGACGCGCATCCCCAGGCAGGCAAGTTGAGGCTGGGAGAGCTGTGGTGCGAGGACCCGGGGGGTGGTTCACGGAGTCCCTTGGGATCCTGCCCTGGCACCCGTCCCCCCACCGCCACGCACACGGCATGGCTGCTGCCGGACACGGACAGATGGGACCTGGCATTTCCTTTCCTTTCTCTGAATGCAGAAGATCTGTCTTACCCAGCCTTTTCTTAACAGAAGACAAATATAAGTCACTCTGTTGTGGTTTTTTGGTGGTTTTTTTCTCACCCCCCACCCCCAATCCATCTTTTTTGTTTCTTTTCCTTCTGAACCATAAGAAAAGCTTTAGTATGCTGGGACTGGTAATTAGCTCCGCTTTTATTTTCCCAGCAACTCACCTCTGAAGCATGTGTGTACCAGGACGCTCCCAGGCCACATACAGGAGAATGGCCTCAGGGCTGAATTTGCATTTCTGCTACATAAATTCAAATTACTTTCATACATCAAGTGATTTCACTGGTCAGAGGATCACTTCGTATCAGGGGATGTTTGGATGCTCAGCGGGGTTGGGGGAGATGCGCTGGCTGCTGACCCCAACTGGGCTGCAGCTGCCAGCTCCTTTGCAAACAGAAAAAAAAGAAACCCAAATTCTGAGTGTGATGTGCACCTCTGGGAGCAGCTGTGTCCTCAGCCACTGGAGACACCCCGTCTGCAGCGGGAGATCTTTGATCCCCACGCCGTGTGTCTCTGAAGCTGCGGGCTGAGAGAGCGTGTGTGAAGTCTCACCTGGGTGCTGCTTTCATCGGTAATTGCGCCTTCTTGTTAGCTTATTCAAATATTATTTCACTGTTTTCTTTGAGCGGAACAACGTCTGGTGGTTACGGAGCGACTGATTGCTGGCAGTGCAAGCCTTTACTGTTGGCTTTTACTCTTTTGTAATAATAAAAATGAGTAACTTTACATCCCTCGCCTTTCATCCTCGAGTATCCTAAAGCGCCGTGTGAGCGGCTGATTTCCACAACAGGAGCACGCTGCCCGTGAGCCGAGAGGCGGGGGCTGCCCCTGCTCTGTGCAACTGATGCTCCTGAGCACCAGGAGATGCTTTGAGAAACACGTGAACTCCCTCAGGTTTGACGAACAAAGACTCTCGCCTCTCCCCATGGAGCTGAGCCTTCAAAATAAGAGGAGCAGATGGCATGGAAAGCATCTCCCCCAGTGACAGCCAGGTTTGCTGCAGAGCTGATAAAACACAGGGGGTCACGCTTGATGGGTGCGTGGTCATCCTGCATGATTTTCAGGTTTTTCAAAGACCTCCTCTCTTTCTTGGTACAAAAACTGGGACCTCGGTCACACCCATCCCATGCCGAAGGTGATGCGGTCCCAACGTTCACGTGGGGTGATGCTGGCCAGGGCGCCGCAAGCTTTGCATGGCATCTCTTGAAAGTTTTTGTTTCCTATGCAAACATTTCTCACCCTTCCTTCTTGTTTAACGCGAGCTGGCAGAGGGTATCAGCTCTGGTTTGAGCTGTTTCTCAAGTGTTTATTGAAATGTCACTGTTCCTCCCACGCATCTCCTGCCGACAGCTTTGCACCTTCCCGCCTAGGTGGAAAGGGCTCCCGAAGTCAAGCGGCCGGCAGGGACCCCGTGGAAATGTGTTGTTACTGCCCAGCGAGCCCGGGAAGGGAGGTTTGCAAATGGTACGTCTCAGGTGATCATGCTCCTGTTGATACAAAGGATGCAGCATGACAAAACGACTTATCTGTGGTGCATCCCTTCCTCTGCACTTTACCCAGCGCCTTTTTTGGGGTAATGTGTGGGGAAAAGGGTGTCCCTTTGCGGCATTCCCAGTGCTTGTGTGTAGAGGTGAGTGTTGTGCATTTAATGTCCCACTGTGGTGCCACCAAGTTTGTTCTTTCTCCAGGCTGGGCAGGTACAATTTGGTTGCAAAATGGCATTCGCCACCCTGAAATCCCGAATCTCGAGGCAGGGCATCGCACCCTTGATGAAGGGGATCTTCATCGCACACCTGCAGTAATACAGGCCTCTCAGGGCAGAAAGAAAACAGTTATCCTCCAGGAAATTACAGTTTGCAATTTGGTAATTGACCCCATGATGGGCTTGCGAGTGACGGCTGCGTTACAGGTTCGCGTGGCTCTTCGCAGCTGCCTTTGCTTTCCATGCAAAATCCCTTCCTAGCAGAGGGCTGGCACTCGTCCCCTCCTGCTTTCCAAGAGCTTCACTGCCTGAAACCACTTGGAGGTTCATTACCCACATCAGAAAGTCACCGTGCAGGCTCTTCCTCCTCCGGCAAGTGATTACCTCCCATGGAGCAGTCGCTAACGAGGAGAGGACCACGCATCTTCCATGGCTTTGGCAGAGGAAGGTAAAATGAACGAAAGACAGAAAATCAACTTCTTGCTCAAATTCTTGGTCTCCTCTGCCTCATCACTTGGGTTTTGGTAATCATGTTAATTTGCAGTTGCGGTTTCCTGGCAGTATAAGGATTTTGCAGTGACTGTCATTTTCTTTGTTACTTTCAGGCTGGTTGTTTCAAAACTCATTACCCTTGGCATTTATTTACCAAGGCTGGAAGCAGCTTGCACCAGGGGCACAGAATGGAAATTGATTTACGGCGACAGTGTGTGATATAGAAAATGTCAATTTTTTTTCCTTTCGAGTCTATAAATTAGTTTTGATTCCAATGAGATTTTAAACTATACTTATAAATCAGTTCCCAAGGAGCTGTGCGAGTAGGGGAAATTAAAGTAGTCAAGCAGCAGCAGCCCTGTATCCCGGCGTTGCTGATGCAGCTTTGTTACGGGGCTGCTCTCCCACGGAGGGACGCGGGGCTGGGCGAGTGCTGATGCCAGGCAGTTTGCGTGGGATGCATTTGGGGAAGGGGCTTTCAGCTGGGGAGAAAACCCACCTGCTCAAATAAAACCGTATCCTTAGTACATCGATTAAAAAATTAAATAGGTCCAAGCTTTTAGGAAGTTAAGGGTCTGAAATAGCTTGTGATTTAAGGAACCAAGCCCCACGCTGAGGTTTTTGGAGAATATCGATGCCTCAGCACTGCTCAGCTAGCAGACCTCTACGAGGAGTTGCCTCAGGCTGTGAAACCACTGATGGTTTTGGAAACTTTGGGTTGTTTGGACTTGCAATCTCAGCACTGGGAGTGTTCGCACCATGTGAGCAGCTAATGCGTGCGAGCGCTGCCGGGGCAGGCTCTGGGGCGGCTGATGTGCAGAAGTGCTGGAGGGAGGATTGGAAGTGAGGAAATGCACCTTTCAGCTGGTGTTTCGAATGGTTTGATTTGACACGCTGTGGAGTCGGATGCAGAAACCTCCGTGGGCAAACATCGTGGTAGCTCCTCGCCATGTGCTTGCTGGGTCCTATTGATTGTAAATGGAGAAGTGGTTAACGGAGTGTACAGAACACTGGAGATTATATGAAAAACTGTCCCTTCGTCACCCTCTGCTGTGCTAGATAGCCAGGTTGTGTGATTGTGGCAACCCGTCAGCAGTTGGGCAGAAGGTCGGCCGTGCCGTGGCTGCGAGTGGGGCTGGGGGAAGAAGCAGGAGCGATCCTGGGAGCGCGGAGCTGCCCTTCAGGCTGGGGACACGACAGCACCGTGCTCCCTGCTCCGCTGCCCAGATGTTGGGTTTCAGCTTATGGAAACATAGACAAATAGATGCGTTTCCTGTGGGTGTGCGGGAGCCCTTACCTGCCAGGCTGACTGTCTTGCATGCTGCACCAGATTGCTACTGGGATAAACTTAGTCCAAGCTCCGTTGACTGCAATATCGTTTTTACATCCCATCATTTTGAATTGCCGTTCCTGTCTTTAACTTTTGCTGCTCTGCCGTCTGTCTCCCCCAGCTGAGGTGCCTTGACAGCTTCCCTCGCACACACCAGTGATTTGTCACACACTTGTGTGACTCTCTGCTTTTTCTTCCGTTTTTGTGCCTTAATTGTAACATTAAAGGAGCTAATATAGACCCATACAAAGGACCTGCTGCATCACCCCTGAGCTTTCTGTGCACCGCAGAATCCTTTTGTAGAAACCTCCCATGTCCTCAGTCTCCTTCGTCTTCTATATCAAGTGTTTCCTTCTGCTTGGCTGAGAAAACCTCATTAAAGATGAGCTACATTAGCGCTGTGTTTATGGAGTTACTGTGGAAATCCCTGGCACTCACACTGTGCTGGTTTGCTGTAATGAATCTGTACATGCCAGGGCACCTTGCAAAGAGTGGGAAAAAACAATTTTTCTTTCTCTTTAATAAGCAGAAACTGTGATGCAGATCAGGGATGCGATACAGAGCTCAGGTTTTCTTGAGGAGCCAAGGCCATAGTTTGAGGAAGGATCCAGGTGCTGGGCTGCCTATGCAGCATCCTCCCAAGGGCTCTGCATCTCCTGTGATTTCAAGGTTTCCAGTTGCACCAGCTTCCCATTTATATCTGCTGCCTTTCACAGCACGGACACACATGGATGTCTGTCTGCCCAGGCAAGCTTGGAGGCAAGTTCTTGGTTTTAAAGTAAGAAACACTCAGTGATAGCAATCCTCGGACCGAGGCAGAAATGAGTGCTTTTTTCCCCTGTAGTCAGACTGGTGATGAATGTTTGTTTGCCAGACCTGGCCTGGTTGGCTGACTGCGCTGCGGGAGCACATGGAGCTGCCGGTGCCTCCCACAGGCTTCCTCGAGGACGAACCCCGCCGAACCTGGCACACGCTGCCGTGGCTCCGGGTTTGATCCTTACTGACCTGCCCGGCCCTGGGACAGCAAAGAGAGATCAAATCTTGTTCATATAAAAAGCCAGACGAGTTTTGCCAGGGCAGTGATGGAGGCAGCACTCAGCCGCAGCTCTCATCTCCTTACGGGGGCTGGGGGCAGCAGCCGCCGTGCTCGGTGCGGGGGAGACAATCCCTGACACCCCCGGGGGACCTGCTCCCGTCTTACCGAGTACCCCCACACTGCAGGGAGGGACCAGCCCAGCCCGCTGCACTTTTTCAGCATTTCTTCTATTTGTGTTGAAATTTTGGTTTAGCTCCCTGGGTTGGAGCCAGTTGTTAACTTGAAGCAGTGCTCGTCGTCCTTGGGAAATTTTTCAACTTTACTTGAAATGGGCAGAAATTGTAGCCTGGGGCCAGGTCGCCAGCGAGTCTGGCAGCTCGAGCATACCCTGGTGCTTGTGTCCTTCCCGGGGCTTTGAAGTCCATCATTTGGGCCCTCATTGAATTTTCCACGATGTTGTGGGGAGCCCGTGGGAAAGCTTTTAGATGTGGTGAAGAGCGAGCGCTGCCCCCAGTAGAGCACGGGTGCTGCCGCTGGATGCTGCGGGCAGGCCAGGCACGCTGCGGGCATCCAGAGCTGCTGGGGGCTAGAGCTCACGGGAACCGGGGTCTGCTGCCCGTTACAGGCTCGTTAGCGCTGCCTGGCCCATCCTCGCTGCCTTCTCCACCTTCTCCACAGCTGGAGCTGGATCTTACTGCTCTTACCACGTTAGTTTTGTTCCTGCCTGCGGGCCAGCAAAGCCAGGCTTGGGCATGGCTGGTAAAGGCTGGGATTGTCATACAGCAAAACCTCAGCTAATCTGCCCCTCTGCCGGGCCCTGCTGGGCTGATTCTCCTTCCACCGGTGTTCCCGTGGGACCCCGTGGCCCCCAAAGCTCGGATGGGATGGGCTGATGGCTATGGGCTGCAGTGCTGCGAGAGCTCGCGACCGCGACGTGAGCCCGTCTCATTTCTGCTCCCAGAGTTCACGGGGGAAAAACATTTTTAACTCAACGCAGTACCTCATAGAAGGTGACAAAGTGATTTCAACTTCATTGGTTTTTCCATTTGCGCAGTCATTAAAAGGCCAGCAGCAGCAGAGAGCATCAGGCCCAACCATTAGTGGGGCCCATTTTCGTTCCTGTATGGAGATCACTGGTGCGGGGGCCGGTTATCTCTGATGGCAGCAGGTTGCCACCGGTGCCCCCACCTCTGCTGTCCTGCCGCATCTCCCGCTCCGCCGGTATTTATAACCAGCCAGGAAGTCTGTGAGGTTATTAGTGCCAATATTTTTAGCTGGTTAGGAAGAAAGGCGTTTAATACATGCGTGGGGGTGTTTGCTTTGCTTTGGGTTCATTTAGCAAATGTTGGGTGATTTTTTTTTTTTTTTACTTTTTAATTAGGGAGATGTAAGCTTAGTGCAAATTTGAAGCAGATGGAGTTGGTGACATCACCCTTTGTTTTAGTCCTGTTAGTGCAGATTAGCTACTTTGGGGTAAATCCTGAAAAGGACCTTTTAGGCTTAAACACCCCGGTCTCCAGCCTTTTCCCATCCCTTCTGTCTGTCCTGCCCGTCTGCTTTGTCCTCTCATTACACCTCCTTCGCTCCCCCCAGGCGCGGTGCCTGCCTCCGTCACATGCTGCTTCCAGACAGGATCCCATGAAGCTTACAGCTGTTCCTCCTGCTGGAGAGGAGCGGCCAAACCGTCCCGGGCTTGCAGGGAGGTGTGTGGGGTAGTGGTCCCCTTGGGAAGAGCCATCAGGGGTTGGTGCTGGTGCAGGACCAGAGCCCGCAGCTCCGGTGCTGAGCACGGCCGGACCCTTCCCCAAACCTGACCCCACACCTTCAATCCACGTTGAGTTTTGTATTTTCTGGTGGTACCTTCTGGCAGCTGCCGCTCTCCCCGTGCGTACCAGACCCTGCAGCACACCTTGCCTGGGCTTTTCTGTCCCCAGAGAGCTCCTGCGTCTCCTGTCCCCCAGCATCCCTGGGCGGCTCTTGCATGGGGGCTTGTTCAGGGAGCCATGCCAAAAGTTGGAGCATCCCCACCAAAGAGCCTACGACTCCAGCTCGGTCCCAGCGTGATGTGCTGTCCTTGCCTGTCCCTTGGCTGGGTCCCCTGCCTTTAGCCCTGACTTGCCGCCGTATTTCCCTCTGATTGTTCGCACAAGCGTGCCAGGCAGGGTTCAGGTGTGCGCAGCTTTTTCCCATGGCCCGCTACAGGAGCGACAGTTTGAGATTGTGCCCAAATCTCTGGGCCAGCGACTGTCCCCCCCCTTGCAGCCTGGTGCTGCTGGGGAACGGTGGCAGGACACCTCGTCCCCTCGCAGCGCAGAGCGGGGTGTGCAGCTGCCGCCGTGTTTTCCAACCCGCCAGGATGGGGCCGGCACTGCCTCGCACCGGGTGCTGCTCCCACCCAAGCCGGCAGGAATTCGCTTTATCTCCCTGGCAGCAGATGAAAAGCGCTGGCCACAGGATGTGTTTGTGCACATTTTGCTGGGGAAAACGAGGGGAGGGGCGGGTGCGGAGGAGGGAGGGATCCGAATTACACTCTGGATCTTCAAATTTATTTTCAATACTGTTTTGCCCCCCCCGCCCCCCAAAGAGTTAAAACTGTTTTTATTCCCCCCTTTCTCCAGCGATGCCCTTGGAGATTTATTCTGCCTTCTCCAACAATAATACCGCCGTGGTGCTAGGCTCAAGTGCTTGGCACGACGGTGAAGGTTGGATTGCCAAAAGCAAGTGCTCTTCAACCCTGGGACTCTCTTCCCCCACAGACCTGGTGGTGCAATGAATTAATGCACTTGTGTTTTCCCAGTGGGAATCTGGACAAGGGCGCAGGAGAAAATAGCTGTAACAGGCTGCGTCTCGTCCTTGAGCTTTTATTTCCCCTTTGCCTGGCATGGGTGCGCAGAGCTGCCCGCTCCAAATTAGCAAAGCCCACAGTGCTTCACACCGTGCCATGAACGCTGAATATAATAAATATTACTTAAAAATACAGCTATATATAACCCCCATTTCCCCTTTGTACAGAGCTGTATTGGATCGTAGCTTTATGCTTTTATACCTGCTGTTCAACGCTCGTGCATATAAATACAGCTCGGTTTTTCTTGGCCGCTCCGGGAATGGCTTGGCTTCTTCCTGGCCTCGGGGCTTCCAGCGTGGCGCGTGCGAAACACAGCCCAGGCGTGAGCCTTCTGTTTTTCTCTCGGCCAAATCGCTCAAGCATCTTTGGACCTCGGGTTTTCCATTTGTAAAATGGTATTGACGGTTTGCAGGGGTTCTGCGGGGCTTAATTAATGGCTGTAAAATGTTTGGTGCTAAGAATGGCTTGGAACGACAGTGCTAACGGTGCGCAGGACTGAGCGTGGTGCGTGTAGAACCTCTTGCTGCGGAGAACAGAATCATGGAATGGTTTGGGTTGGAAGGGACCTTAAAGACCATCTCTGGGCCACGGGCAGGGACACCTCCCACTAGACCAGGTTGCTCCAAGCCCCGTCCAACCTGGCCTTGAACACCTCCAGGGATGGGGCAGCCACAGCTTCTCTGGGCAACCTGGGCCAGTGTCTCACCACCCTCACAGGAAATATTTTCGTCCTAATATCTAATCTAAATGTCTCTTCTTTCAGTTTAAAACTGTTCCCCCTCATCCTACTGCTACATTCCCTGATCAAGAGTCCCTCCCAAAGCATTTTGATTTCTTTCTATACTGCAAGCAGAGCAGCTCACTGCTCTCCGGGCTGGAAGCACGTTGCTTTTTACTTCCGTGCATCAACGTTGAGGGATCTTTACCAAAGCGGGTTTGCTCTTATGGAGGAACGCACCCGTTCCCCCCTGAACCGCTGTGCTGGGGCTTTTCCGCAGGTAAAAGCCCATCAGTGTGTGCCGCAGGGATGGAAGACCGTGGACTGCTAGCGTAGCAGCCCTGATTGATGGTTTTTACAGATTTCCAATTGCAACGCTCTGGTCAGCGTGTGCCGTTTGCTTTTTGTGCCTCACCCTACAGGCTGCGGCTGCCGGGGCCGAAGCCCGAGCAGAGGCTCAGCGACGGCTGCTGCGCCAGTGGCCTGGCTGGGTACCACGAGCTGAGCCTGACTGGTTCTGAGACAGGTAAAATCTTCTCATCTGCCCTTCTTGTTTAGATCTTATCGTCCGTGTTTCGTGCAGACGGTCCGTTCCTGCAGCGCTGCATCCATCCTGCCGTCATTTTGCTTCGGCCAGGATCCAAGGAGAGGCTATTTATTCCGCTGTTTGAATTTATGTACAGTATAAACCATTGTGTCCTGCCCTGTTTATGAAGCAGAGAGGCACTTCCTCTTCTCATTTCTCATTTTTAATCAATGGTTTCTGCTTACTCACCAAGGGCGAAGCCACAGAGGAATAATTTCTTTTCCTTTTGTCCCTTATTAAATTCAACAGTCCTGTTTGCAGGGA
This sequence comes from Burhinus bistriatus, assembly GCA_013397275.1. Taxonomy (NCBI): domain Eukaryota; kingdom Metazoa; phylum Chordata; class Aves; order Charadriiformes; family Burhinidae; genus Burhinus; species Burhinus bistriatus. The sequence continues at coordinate 173,974 of VYXH01006174.1, read as the reverse complement.
CCGAAAATCAACCGGTTGCACAGAAAAAGCGATGATTTCCCTGCACGGCTGCCTTTGGAGGCGATCAGCTGCACCGTTAGGGGGACAAAGTAAAATCCAACGGCAGCAGCAAGGTGCGTTCCTGGTGCTGGCTGGGACTTCGCAGCCGCATCTCTCGCCTCACCTTCACTTAGCTGCTGAGCTCAGCCCAGCGCTGTCCTGGCAGCAAAAGGGCAAAATCATCTTAAAATATGAGCCCTGTCTGCATCCGGCCAGGTGCCATTAAGTGTCCGGATTGCTTTTGACAGAGGCTCATAGGTTGAAGGACCTTGTGAAAGCGTTGCTCTCGCTGAATGCAACGTGCCAGAAAATAGTCAGAGCAATTGGCGTGGGGTTGTCAGGAGGCGATGGAGGGGATGGAAGAGGGTGGCGGTGACTTTTCAGGCCTGGCAGGTAACTATTGTTGTTTTCCATCAAAGCTTTTGCTGTCAGTGGTTTCCCCTTCGTCTCTAAGAGCTTTTCCGCACACCAAGCCTGAAAGCGCAGCCAGCTCTAACCTTGGCGGGACATTAGCTCAGTGTAGGTAATTAAGGTAATTTTCACTGTACCTAATCGATATCGGGAGACATCGATCCTGCTCGGCGTGGCGGGAGTCCCCGGCAGGGGTGGGGAGATGGCTGCTGTGCCTCCGCTGTCCAGTGCTCCTGCGTGGGAATCGCGACCTTCCCATGCTCATCCTGCAGCACCTGCTCTGCCATAAATAAATGCAGACTGGAGCGGCCTCACTGGTAACACCAGAGCGGGACCAGCCAGGGCAGAAGCAGACCTCTGCACCCAAATAAATACAAATTTGCAGAGAAGGCTGGTGCACAGCAGACCCCGGGGTGCACAGCCCCCCCAGAAACACGAGCTCCAGCTCGCCATGCTGGCGCTCCTTGCCGTGGGAAGCCGGGCTGCGGGGAGGTGGTGTCCGGTCCATCTGTTTCTGGTTGAGGTTGATGGCGGTAGAAGCCTGGAAGTGTTTCCCCAAGCTGGTCCTGCCTCCTCTCTGTGTGTCAGCCCTTTTGGGGCAGGATGATCCTTATTGCAAGTCATGGGTCCTCTCTTCACCCAGGTTATAGCCCTGTTCCCTGGGAGGGGTGGCTGACACACCAGAAGGCTGTGCTGCGTGACCTTGACAGGCTGGAGAGTTGGGCAGAGACAGAAACCTAATGAAGTTCAACAAGGGCAAGTGTAGGGTCCTGCACCTCAGGAGAAATAACCCCCTGCACCAGTACAGGTTAGGGACTGACCTGCTGGAAAGCAGCTCGATGGAAAGGGACCTGGGAGTCCTGGTGGACAACAAGCTGACCATGCGCCAGCAATGTGCCNAGGCTGCCCAGAGAGGTGGTGGAGTCTCCGACTCTGGAGACATTCCAAACCCTCCTGGACGCCGTCCTGTGCAACCTGCTCTGGGTGACCCTGCTCTGGCAGGGGGGTTGGACTAGATGATCTCCAGAGGTCCCTTCCAACCCCAGTGATTCTGTGATACACAGCACCTTTTTGCTTCTGGCCTCGAGCCTTCGTGCCCAGCGCTCAGCAGAACCCCACCTCCCTTTGGCATCGGTCGTCTGGGGTCACTGCTCTCACGGAGAGGATGCCTTTGGAAAGGATGTGATTCTGCTGCGTTTGCTAGCGAAGTTTCCTGTCAAGTATAGTTTTTCTTCCTTGTCTCCTACCACCAGCATCCAGGGGCTCAGCCTGTTTCCTGCTCAGCAGCTTGGGGGGACCCGGTGCCACGTGGGTGCCTCTGGCTCCCGGCCCTGCCAGCATCAACAGGGGGACCTGGGGCTTTGGGATGTGTCTGGGAAACTGGCTCCACCAGTTAGGATGGATATTTTATTTAACCTGTTATTTGGGTTTAATTTATAAACTCTTTGGGAAGGATGAAATCGCTGTAGGATTTTTTGGTGTGGCAGTTGTGAGTAAGAACATTTCCCATTTCTTCATTCCCTACAAAAGGAAGAGAAAATGTGTCTAATAGTAGCTGCGTAGGAAGGCTGTACACAATAAAGACATTATGAAAAATATTACACTCATCCATATTGATTTTTTGCTTTGTTTGCTAGCTGGTTCCTTCATTACCCTGGCAGAGCCATGAGCAATGTCATCCCAGGCTCAGCTAATGAGCAGACATCAGATGCTGTCAGTCTGGCTTGGAAATTCACTTCCACAGTCATTTTAAAAATAACTATTTGTAATGTCTGTGCAGAGCTGCGATGCCGGTCCGGCACGGAGAAACACTGGCCCGAGAAGGAGCTGGGCTGGTTTCACGACTTTGTGGTGCAAGTGAAATGTCTGATGGGGCACGGGGAAGGGGTGGCACATTGTGGGGATGGTCCCCGTTGGCCTGGGGATGGGGCTGGACTGGGGACAGCCCCCCACTGTCCTCTGGACTCAGCAAAATCTGTGCCTTTTGCAGCAGGATGGCTGAGCCCCGTTAAACGGGATTAAACATTAATCCTTCCCCAAGTTTTGTAGGTCATCTTTATTCAGTGACCTTTGCTTAAGCGACGTGCTTTGCCCCCCTTTCTCCCCAGTAAGGAAATGTTTGCAAGTGCTTCCTTTATTTTAAATTGACCCCGGTTCCCAGTAGCAAGGGCTGGAGTTAGCCCCGGAGTCTCTGGTGGGAAGAGATTTGGGCTGTCATGGAGAGTGATGTGTGTGGTTTTTGAATACCATTAATTAATTAGAGTTTTGCAGCCCCTTTTCCATGCCGGAGCAGCAACTCCCTTCATTAACAAAGAGATAAATGCTACCTCCAGACAGCACGGTGCAGTCCCAGAAACCTTCCCGGCTCCTTGCTGGAGAGCACGTTCTCAGCTGGGACTAGATTTACAGTACCGCCATGTATTATTCATCCGAAATAATACATATTCTAACTCTGCAATTGTGCAGGGCAAGGCAGAGTAACGTGAAGGATATCTCCAACCTATAAATCTTAATGTTCAAAGCACTAACAGCTGTGTTTGGGGGTACATGAGTAACTGTTCCTCTTAGCAGCGAGCAAGGGATGCACCCAAAATTAAATGTTTTGCAAACAAGCAAGGCAGCATTTCGCTGCAGCGAAGCTGCTCAGGTGTTCGGTGTCTCTCTCTGCTTTTAACAGGTGAAATAAGTGATTTGTGCGTGTTACACCAATTCTGGTCTAGCCTAAATACACCTGCTGGAAAAAAAAAGTGAGAGCTTCCAGTTTGAGGGTATCTCGTTGAACTTGAGATCAGGATACTTGCTTTAAATGATGGTTTTGCCCAAGTTACAATGAATAACTAACTGGTTACCAAAGCCACAGATTTCCTCGTTTGTTAGTGGGATTATTTCTGATTGGGGAACAGGGGAAGGGGAATGAAATTAAGCTTCTGAAAACTACTAGTATTTAATAAGAAAATTAAGTATCTATTAAGAAAGCCAATGGGATGTGGGACTTTTCAAAGGGCATGTGTGTCAATTTATTTTAGTTTTATTATAATAATTGATATTGAAGAAAAAAGCAGGTATTGTTTATTTAAAAGCCATGTTCTTTGCCATTGTGATATCTTTGTATTCTCAATAATGTTGCACTTACCCCTCGGTCTAAATTACAGTCTGGAAAGCCCTTTTCTTTAACTGAGTAAATAAGATTTAGCTTCTGTGCGTTATCTACCTGTTTCTATGGAAACCAGATTTTAGTGCCAAGCGAGCTGCTCGGAATCGGCACCGCTGGGCTCTGACTGCGCACTGGCCTGAGCGAGAGCGGCAATAAAACCCACCCTGAGGTGGGGGGGCTCACGGCAGGCTCGCCCTGATGCCTGGAGAAGCCAAATTAAGGGGGGGTACGGCTTGTCGGTGTGATGCTGAACTTGTCGGTGTGATGCTGAACTTGCCAGATCGCCTGAAGTCTGATAATCAGGTTTTTTGGGTTTTTTTTTTTTTTTTTTTGTTTGTTTGTTTGTTTTTTCTGAAACGAGGATCTCGCCTCTGCCTGGAGGGGAAGAGGAGATGCTTTGGGCTGTCACGTGCACAGAGGGAATCCTGATGCTCCGGTTATAAACCTGCGTGGGCTGTGGAGGGGCAGAAAGCTGGGGGAGGCTGCGCCAGGGATTGTCCGTGATGCTGCAACGAGCCCTGGGTTGGATCCTGGAGGAGCTGAACAGGCTCGAGTGGTGCTTGTCTTGGTGTTGCCGTTCAAGTGCAGCATTGGAAGAGCAAAGCAAGCCAAAAAGACTTCCCTTTTGTATTGAAAAAATTATTAAAGTATAATTATGTTCTTAGACTTGGATAATGAAACATCTTTCTCCGTGGGCCTTAGGGCCAAAATAGATGTGTTTTTAATGTTATTTTTAACAGTGCAATTTTTCACGTCACAGCTCCTGTTCTCTTTGTATTCGAAGTGGAAAAAGCGGTGCAATATGATCATCATTATTAAAATCTTCATCCTACTTTGGCTGTGTTTGGGATTAGATAATGCAACACATCTAAGGGTCTGCCCTGGAGACAGGGGTGTGGGTAGAAACCATCAGATGGCTGAAGGCAGATGGTCTCTCTGGTCATCCTTCTCTGATATCAATGATCATGTCACAGAGACATTGGATGTTTTAATGAAAACTGGAGTGGAGGTTGACGTTAGCTTATTTGGTGGCTGGACATCTCATGGCACTTGTGATGGTTACAGTCTTTCAAAGCCCATTAAATTATTTCTGTAATCCTTTAGATTGTTATTTTTGCTGCTTTCCAGACATTTGTCCTCTCCCTTCTTTACTGTGCCGGGATTTGTGCAATGGTTGGAGCAGTTTTAAGCCAGCTCCTCCTCTGTGTGCCGTGTTTGAGAAATCAGAGTTACCTGCTGTGGAAAGGGGCTGTGGCAGCGCAGACCAAGCTCGGTGGGTAAATAGGCACCGTATCAACTGAAGGCACCTTGATCTCTGCTTGCACACCAAGATCTTGATGATCATGAAGATTAATAATATGCCACAATGACAAATTTGGAGCAGACCCGAGGTTTAGTGGGAAGGACTGTGGCCCTGGGAAGACTTGCTGCTGGCAGCCCTTTGGTGATGGAGAGCATCAGCCACCACGTGCTGCAGGCACAGGAGCCACCACCTCGCTCTGCGTCCATCCCACCCTTGTGGGAAGATGCTGCTTCCTTGCTGCTTGGTGGGACAGGGACAATTCCTGCCCTCAGCTGGGAGGGGGAGATCATGAAAAGACGTGAAAGTTTTTTCTGCACAGTGACGTAGCTGGAGACTTCTTGCAAGCTCTTGCATGTTTGGGGATTTCTGCAATAAAAGGCGTCGTGCCCTCCATCCAGTGTGCTGGCCGGCTCTGTTAGAGGTGCACATGGAGCAGAGGAAATGCCATACTGGCCACAGAGTCTCACTTTTCATCCTTCTTTTTT
>VYXH01006174.1:144374-158861 GCA_013397275.1 Burhinus bistriatus | reverse complement strand
TTTTTTTTTAAACTTAAAGCTGTAGAAATGAAAATGTTCCATCCGGGTGGATGTTTGTGCCCGCATGGAAAGCGTGGGGCAGCCCACAGGTCTGGCAGCCCAAATGGGATTCTTGCTACGAGCCCCAGCTCTGTGAAGCCACCGGGAAGGCGACTCTGGTGGGAAAGGTCCCGCGCCCCTGCAAACATGCAGTTCCAGCTTTGAACGAATCAAAGCAGCAATTCCCAACCAAATTCAAAAAGCTGCCTTTTACAGTATGCTCCAGAAACTCCTGTTGCTGCCTACCTCTTTTGTGTACTTTAGTATTATAGGAATTTCTTTGAGCTTAAATGCGTTTTCTACCGATTTGGAAGAGGCAGCTGGTCTCAAACAGCTTGTGCTGGTGAAGCTGCTGCTCGTGCTGCTGCAGGAGGGCTTTCGGAGGGGCTTTGCTTCCGTGAAGCTCCCTGGGGCAGAGACTGACGCTTTGCAGGTAGCGCGGGGTCCCTGCCCGAGCGCAGCCCCCCCGGCTGCCATTACGGCACAGCTGCAGCGTGCATCCAGGGCTCAAAGCCTGAGAAACCAGTGGAAAACCTTCTGCTGCCTTCGGGGCCTTGGACCATGGTGCTCTCTGAAGTGTTAACCTGTAGGTACCTGGAGCTTGAAGCAGGTTCCTACTCCACTCTGGTGAGACCCCTCTGCAGTGCTGCATCCAGCTTTGGAGCCCTCAGCACAAGAAGGACATGGACCTGCTGGAGCGGGGCCAGAGGAGACCACAGAGATGATGCAAAGGCTGGAGCCCCTCTGCTGGGAGGACAGGCTGAGAGAGTTGGGGTTGTTCAGCCTGGAGAAGAGAAGGCTCCAGGGAGACCTTAGAGCCCCTTCCAGTCCCTAAAGGGGCTCCAGGAAAGCTGGGGAGGGACTTTTGATCAGGGAGTGGAGCCACAGGATGAGGGGGAACAGTTTTGAACTGGAAGAGAGGAGATTAGATTAGATCTCAGGAAGAAATTCTTGACTGTGAGGGTGGTGAGACCCTGGCCCAGGTTGCCCAGAGAAGCTGTGGCTGCCCCATCCCTGGAGGTGTTCAAGGCCAGGTTGGACGGGGCTTGGAGCAACCTGGTCTAGTGGGAGGTGTCCCTGCCCATGGCAGGGGGTTGGAACTGGGTGATCTTTAAGGTCCCTTCCCACCCAAATCATTCTATGATTTTTATTCAGTGGGACGGTGAGGCTGCGGTCTGACCCTCCAAGCCAAAACCCCTGGGTGTGTGGCAGGGAGGGACAAACCTGCCTGTGGTCTGCTGGTCTGCAGATGGGCTTTGGAACTGCTGCTGTGTATCCAGCTCCTGGTGTGGGCATCCCCTGTCTGTGCTACTGCTCTGGGGCTGGAAGGGATTTAAACTTCATAGGAGAAACACGTCTTTCGATGACGTGCCCATGCCAGAAATCAGGGGGCTCTGCAAAATGCAAAGAGCTGGCTTTTTAGTACTTTCTGTAGTGGTTTTTTTATACTGCAGCGTTTTTTTTCTTTATCAGCTGGAATAAAAATGAAGGAAATAAGCCAAGGAGAATTTCAAGCCCCTTCTCTTCAGTAGGTAAATTACCATTGTGCAAGCGGATTGGTTTCATCTGGATGCTTTCAATTTCTCCTGCACATGCAAAATGTTCCTAAACCTCTCTTTTTGCGCTCCATATGTTTTTCCCTGACCGCCCAACTCCATTTCAGAGCAGAGCGGAAATGGGAACTTAGAGGTATGTGAAAATCTGTAATATTTTCTGCTTACATCCAAGGCCTTGATCAAAAGGGATTAAACTTAATGCAGACCTAAGCCAGTTTCTCGGAAGCAGGTTTGGATATCCGTGTTTTGCATCTGACTAGCTGTTTTTTCCATCTGTTTCGACAAATCCAATCAATACTGGGGGAGGGGGGCATGCTTTTGCGGGAGAGCCTCTCCTTGCAGCGTGCTGCACAGAGCCGCCGTCCCTCCCCGGGGCTGCAGGAGCCCCTTGGCTGGGAGTCACTCGCGTCCCTCGAGGCCGAGCTGATTAAACAACTGAGACAACATCGCTCTGCTACCGCACCCCTGCGTGTTTGCCTAGCTTGCGGCGTTTTATTGTAGAGCCTCGTCCAAAGAAAACTTCGGGTCCGGGGACACCTCATGAGGATGCCCCGGTTGCCGTGCTGTTAGCAGTGCCACGTGCCCGTCTCGTCTTCCGCCAGCCTGAATTAAGGAGTGCTGCTCGTTTTCCATGCTCTGCCTGTGCTGAGCAATGCTTGCAGTCAGGGTGCACATAGTCCTTACAGGAACTGTCACCTCCAACATGGGCTTTATGCCCCCCGCCCCCGAAGTCTTGGGTGGCTCTTTTTGAGTCAGAAGATGAGGGATTTTGCTTAGATGCACGACTTTGGGCATCATGAGTTATGGACTGGGGTCAGAGAAGGTCCCAGAGCCCTTGAGCACAAGGAGGGGATGAGGTTGTGGAGTAGATGCCCTGCAAGTTGGGGAGGAAACTTAACTAAAGCTGCCTGAATGCAAATGCTTAGCAGGAGCAGCTAGTTTCTGACCAAAGTTCAGCCTGTCCGGGTGTTCCCCGTGGTGTAAGACAAACACCTCTCTGCCTGCAGCTGCTTTTTGTAGCATGAAGGCTTGGCCATCCTATCATTTCTGATACTTGCGTCAGTGCTTTGGAGTCAGGAGTCAGCTGCGGGACCCTTTCCCCTGAATTTTCCTGATAATTATATCCGTGTATAGCACAGATGTGATAATTATAACCACCCCGCTTAGCACAAGGTAGGCTCCAAGCCCTGGGGGCAAGACAGGGATGCTTTCCTTGGATCTCCAAAGCCTGTAGAGATCTAGAGCAGCAGGGCCAGGGTTTGGACTGCCTGGAAACACGATAGCATGATGAATGCTGCTATCAGCTAGTGACATTTCTCGTTCCCTTGCATGGAATTGCTTCTGCTGGTATTTTCTTCCCCGTGCTCAAATACCTTGGCACAATGTGTCTTTGTGGTGGCTCAGTCCCACGTGACGACGCGAGGCAATGCAAGCTGAGCTCTGCCTGCAACCTTGCATGCCCCAATTAGCCACTGCGGTCAGGGCTTTGCAGACCGCCTGTGCAAATCTATTTACCAGCTTTTTAAGCTAATTAGTGTTTAAGGGTTTTTTTTCCCCTTCCTCCTCTGTTCTTGCTCCTCTTCAGGCGTGAAGGGCCAAGTGCCGAGCAGATGTAAGTCAGCACAGCTTGGTGGCTTTCAGCAGAGACTCCACCAGTTTGCACAAGAGTCCTCCTACGTGTTTCACGTCTTCCCACGCTTGCGCTAATTCCTTCAAAATTTTCCTACCTGATTGTCACTTGTCCCCAAAGACGGTGGCAGGGCAGCAGGAAGGAAAGGCGACTGTTTGGCAGCAGATTCCTCGCCAACCTGCAGCACGAGCTGGACGGTGGCTGTCTGCAGAGCCGTCTTGGGCGTTTGGTGGCCTCTGAGCAGCTGGGCTTATGCAAGGATCCTTTTTCTGGAAAAAGCAGGAAGATTTTTAGAAGGGAAGAGTGAGTAACCTGTGGGAAACTACTTTCAAAACAGGGACTGCTCGAACTGGTACTCGAGGACCTGGCTTGAGACTTGCTTGAGTTCCCTGATCTTGCTTTTAGGCACAGTTTTATTTACAAGTGTAGTTGCATTTCTCCCCGCTACTTTGGCGGCTTCAGATAGGAGGCAGGATGGTACGGCCGTGCTTTCTGAAGGCTGCTTTCCGTCTACCAAACCTGGGCAGAACTGCTGCGCTTCCTTTGGGCACCTTGTTACTGCTCAGGGACAACTGTGTGACCGAAATGTTACGGGAGTGCTCCAGGAGCCTGATGCGGTATCCCAAGGTCAGCCCGCACCGGTGTGATCCACAGGGCTGTCCTAGAGTCTGAGATGCATCAGCGGGAATTTGTGTGTGGTGTATGTGTGTTGGGAATGTCAGTAATGTTGCATGTGTACTTGCTTACAAACATCAACGGCAGGCCTTTTTCTGTGCGACACCAACCCCTGCAGTAAAACATTGTGTCCGAACCCCGGGAGGGCTGTGCAGCGAGGAGACGTGTCAGGGAAACCTGCTGCTCTGCCATTCGGGATGCTGGGTTAGACTCAGGGAGAAGAGGGGTGTCCTGGCCTTGTGTGCCCCCCTTACACCCGGCCAGCAACTCTTTTTTCCTTTTTTCTTTAAAGACAGGTTGATTCCTCTTACATGCCTTCAGGGTGGGCTGATGGCAGAGCTCCCCAGTCGATGTGTCTTCGGTGCCGTGCCCGGCTGGGGAACGGGAGCGGTACAGCCGTGCCCAGCACCCTGCCTCCCCACCGCGCTGCTCTTGGCTCCATCCTTGGCTGCTCAGCTCTTGGCATCTGTCCAGGTTCATTAGGGATCCACTGGGATGTTAATTGGGGGCAGAGGGAAGGAGCCAGCTTGGCCGGATGGAGCAGAGAGCTGTGTTGGGGCATGGAGGTGAGGAGCTCCCGCGCGTGCCGATGCCGATGGAGCCATCCCAGCCGTCCATGGAGGTTCGCTCGGTGGCTGTGCACTTACCTGAGTGTGTCTGCTCCAGGGACCTGAACCAGACTCCTGCTTTAACCAGTTGGTTTGTGTTCTTCCCCCCCTTCCCCCCGCTAATTTCCAGGAAGGCACGGTTCTGTGGCTTCATTGCCTTTGTTTCCCAAAGGACACACTTTTGTAGCCAGCTTTTCTAACTATTACAAAGCTATGCAAATGAACCTTCTCCAGTTACATGCTGCATTTTTTCTAAAGAGGCAATTTTGTAATATCCTTGGTCTGGAGGAAAGCAGCCAGCCCTCAGCTCAGACTCCCTGTGCTCAGGCATTTCTGGGAATCCTCCTTGTCTTTGGGTGTCCATCCGGATGATGCTGAAATCCCAGCTGCAATAAAAATGAAGCTCTTAGTTTCTTCTCCCTGCTGGTTCCTTTTGCCCAAACATATTCCATTATTGCCCTAAGCAAAGGCAAAATTTGACTGACTTGTGCTTCACAGGTCATCAAAGCTAGTGTATGCTGGGACGCACTGGGATTACTTGAGAAATGAGGGGTCATGGTGCTGGGCAAGCTGGGCAGATGCTGCAGCACCCCTGGGCAGTGGGGGAGCCCCAGGAAGACACGGGGAGGTACTTCCAGAGGGAGAGAAATACAAGGAGAGCTCTCCAGGAGGCCCTGTGAGTCACAGACACGTGCAAGTAGGAGAAGAAAATTAAAATCTCAAGATCAACATGGGGAAAACACCGCATCCTTCTCCACCTTCTGTGAAACCTAAGACAGGACAATTCCTCTTTTCAAATCAGTCTGAGTTGGGTCTCCCATGGTCTGTCCCATAAGGGTGTTTGTCCAATTGCCATCTTTGATGACTGAAGACTGAGCTTTGTGCCTTTCATACGTGCGCTGCCATCGAGAGACAGAGCATCCAGCCAGCCTCGTGTTTAATCGCACGTCCCTCTGATGCTTGGTTTCAGTTTCACGTGCCACTGCGCACCGGTGCTGAAATAGTTTAGCTTAATATTTAATTAATGCTGTTCCATGCCATGCAGAAATGTGAGATTGGCTGGTGTTACCTTAACCCCCACAGTGGTGGCACAGGCTAATGACTCATTTCCAAATCAGCGTTCAGAGCTGCTAACAGGCTTTTCCCATAAATAGTTTTTGGATAGCAAGGCTTTTCATTTTCCTTCTTTTCTTATGCTAGTGTGTAACAGTTGCCTTATTTCCCGTTATTTGCAAATTCTGTGCAAACTCACGGGGCCAAGCTGAGGCAGGGAAAGCAGTGGAGATGCAGGGGGCATTTTGCAGGAGGAGGATGTGCAATTGCCACGGCCACTCACCCCTGCACCTCGCACCGAGCACTTGACTTCTTCCTGTTTAGTAGGTGTTAGAGGAATGGATGTGCATGGCAGTTCCCAGAGGTCCTGGGGACCCTGTCATAGTCTGCCGCCATGGGCAAGCTCATCATTCATAGAATCATAGAATGGTTTAGGTTGGAAGGGACCTTAAAGACCATCTAGTTCCAACCCCCCTGCCATGGGCAGGGACAACTCCCACTAGACCAGGTTGCTCCAAGCCCCGTCCAGCCTGGCCTTGAACACCTCCAGGGATGGGGCAGCCACAGCTTCTCTGGGCAACCTGGGCCAGTGTCTCACCACCCTTACAGTCAAGAATTTCTTCCTGAGATCTAATCTAAATCTCCCCTCTTCTAGTTTGAACCATTACCCCTCGTCCTATCACTCCATGCCCTTGTTCCACCCCTCCTCAGCCAGGACCTTTGCAACAGCACTGAGTTTCTGGTCTCCATTGCTCAGTCCCAGTGCTGGATGCATAAAGACATGATTTCACTGTCTCTTCTGTTTTCTTCTCCTGTCTGGCAGAGGTGTTTGCAGAGGCAGCATCTCTCCAAGCCCTCGTATGGGGCAGGCTCGTCCTCGCCCTGGAGCCAGTGCAGGGATGGCTGTCCCCAGGCGGGAGGGAAGCGGCCGGCAGCTCGCAGGGTGTGTTTGCAGCAGGCAGGGCTCATCTGTGCCCCGTCAATCCCCGACCTTGCTTCATTTCACCCAGGGCTTCCTCCAGGCCATGGCCTTGCCTGGGCTTCGTGTCTGTGCTTTCTCCAAGCCTGGGTTGTCTGTGTCACCCAGCGTGGTGGCACCTACCATCCTATCGAGTTTGCCCCAAACTAGCGGCTTTGCTGAGCGTAGCCCTCAGTGTCCTCTCGCCCTGTGCCCTGAGCTCTCACCACCACCCATGGGTGCTGCTGAGCTCTCCCTGAGGGCTCAGCTTGCTGCTTCGAGTGCTTTGGGGCCATCAAAGGCAATCTCTGTTCCTGTCTTCAGCTGGAGGCACAGCAGCGGGCGCTTTCTCAGTTTGTGTCAGTTGGCTTTCGTGTTAGCTCACTTGAGAAACTGCTTGGGTCCCGTCCCGTCCCCAGGCTTTTAAAGTCCCATCAAAGCCAGCTCCTCTCTCCAGTCATTGCCAGGCTACCAGATAGTGATAGTAAAAGTTACCGAATGAGGCAGAAGCTCAGCATCCGTTTCGGAGGAGAGAGGCCATTAAGTAGTGGAATAAGTATTTATTGCTGTTGTATTAAAGGAACTTGGCAGCCTAAAGAAAGCAATATAGTTTCAGGGCATTAATTTCCGTGCTGGGAGCCGTGGGCGGCGTGGGGAGCGGCACAGCGAGACCGCGCTCCGGCTTGTTTGCAGCTCTGGGTGCTTCGGCGCGGTGGGTTGCTTTGCTTCTGCTCTCGCTTGCCCTTTGCATCGTCTCCATGTCCCCGGGAGGCGAGGGACCCTGCTCTGCCTTGCTCCTGGCTCGGTGTGTTTGCTGTGGGACAGGGACATTCATATCACAAAGGGGACACACGGAGGAGCACAGATACCTCCCAGACATCGGGGCTTAGAGTCCCCTAAGAGATGTGGGACAATGTTCCCTCCGATACTCAGCTGCTCCGTAATAGGAAAAGACAGATTGGCGTCTTTAAATATGGGAGAGGACGTGTGTGCATCTGGGAAGCTTATGATGGTGTGATACGTGCAGAGCTTTTCTACCCGTAGCTATAAATCCACATGAGTTACTCCTTGTCAGGGGATGTTGCTGGTTTTGCAATGACTGCCCACTGCTGTAAGGCTACACGATAGCAGACATTGTGCCGGCTCCAAAGAGCTCAAAATAAACATGTTAAAATGATACAAGTCCTGTTCCCACTGGAAATCAGCAGAGGCTTTGCCAGTGACTTACTATTTGCAACCCCAACACGTAATGTGGCTAAATCACAGGTTTAATGCAAAATAATGCTGGATTTAATAACCCTGTTTCAAAAAGACCAGCCAAACACATGGAGTGTAATGGCAGCGATGCTTAGAGCAGCACATTACAGCTAACGGGCTTCACAGCGCAGCGGTGCTCTGGAAGCAGAGGAGCTGCCCGGAGCCCTGGAGTTATCGGAGCCCCGATACGGAATCCGGGCTGTAAATCAGAGCAGCTGACGGGAGTAGGGGTGATTTTACAGCAGCTGAGGACCAGGTCCAGAAATTCCTTTCTTTTTTCAGTGTCCTGTTCCTCTCGTCTTTTTCTAATGTAATTTATCATCCGGGATTGATCTGTAGGTGGAGCTTGTTCCTGGGAGAGCTGCTGGCAGTGCCAGCGGCACCGTGGGGAGCACAGGAGCCAGGAAAGAAAAAAACGCTTCTCCCCTTTGCTCCCTCTCTGCTCCCTTGGGGATTTTCTCCCTTCTCTTTCAGAATGACCATTCTGCATCAGACCAATTTTTTGCCCAACTCCTCCTGCTCCCCGGGGAGCTTTGGGTTTTCATTGCCTTTGCAGTTACGGCAGGTGATGCTTCCCAGTGCTGGTTAGGTGGCACTTGCGGGTGGTACGGGTGCTCCCCCAGCCGTGTTGCCCCTTTCTGAAGCCTCGAGGATGGTGAGGGAGTTAAAGACATCGAGCTCACTTACACCCTCATTATACAGAAGTGTAATCCAGTGCTTATCAAATATGGATTTGTGAGGGTCCCCTGAGGACACAGCAGCTACAGATTGCAACTGCAGAGGATTGCTGGTTTGGGATGCGGATGCTCCAGGCTGCCTCCCCTCTGCATCCCCAGCATGGCAAGGCTCACCCCTGCCCCGTGCTGCTGGCAGGGCTCGGTGCCGGGGCCCCGGGGAGCAGAGCCGTGGGCATGGGAAACGCTTCTGGTGCCCAAATGCTGCGTGGACTGCCACACGGGCTGGGAACGTATTTGAGACCTTTTTAGTCAGGTCTATAAAAAATGCTATACGTATGGCAGCTTTTCTTTGGCAGATGCTGCCGTGGAGGCAGCCTTGCTGGGGAGTCGCTGCTCCCCAGCTGCCTCGTAAGGAAATAATGCAAAACTCTGGTGCGTGTTCCTCCTGCGCTCTCAGAGGAGTTTTTGATGTTGGTAAAGATGCTTTCACCTGGAAAGTGCATCTCTGACGATGGGCTCTCGTTAGAGGGCTTAACCTCATTATCTTGAAAGGCGTAATCGCTCGTCCCCGTAACGCAGCAGTAACCCTAACGCAGCCTGACGCAGAGCTCTGAGCTGTGGCTAAGAGGTCTTGGGGACAATCTGTGTCAGATGTTCACTTGAGATTATTTTAACCCTTTGCTACTTCCATGACCAAGGATCCCTTCAGAAAAGGAAGGAGCGTGTATGTCCAGCCTGCCTCGCCGAATTTCAGAAGCAAAATTGGGCTTGTACTTGGTTTTCCTGCTGGAAGTCCAGCCCAGCAGTCCAGTCCCGGTGAGGCACGCAGTCCTAGCATCCCTGGCCAGCTCCCCACTGATCCGCTGTTTGGGCTTTGGGATGATGTGTACTACTTCCCTGAGAACAGCACTTAATGCTGCATACAGGTCTTCGAGGCCAAGGGAGCAGCAAACCCAGAGGGGTGCTGGAAACTGAGCAATTCTCTTGTTCCCCACCTGCTCTGGCAACTGGGTTTTGGTTTACATTTCTGGTTCTTCCATCTCCTCTGATTTGATGGGAGCTCTAAAGCTCATCTGCAGCTCCATAGCGACATCACAAGTTACTGATATTTCAATAAATCAAAAGGGAGTGGCAATCAAGGATCCCCAGAATGGATATTTGTTGGAGGAGGGAAGAGGCTTTACAAGACCTCCATCGTGGAGTTCCCCATCTGTTGCGTGGTCCTTATAGTGAAATACGGGGAGAGAAGCCTGCCACGGGCACGCTATCACGGGAGAACTTCCCTGGCTTTCATTTAAAATCCTTATCAAATATATATCAGCCGAAATCCGCTCAGCTGGCACCTCTCCAAACACTGCATGCCAGCAAACACCACGCTTCCTGGCACGTTGCCTTTCTTCCTGGCACAAGTGGGGATGGGAGGTGAAGCCGTGGCATCCCTGGGCAGGCGGGCAGGAGCTGTGGGGCAAACCGTTCAGGCAGGCAGATCCAACCTGGAAAGGCACAACCCAGTTGTCCAAATGGATTATTATTTAATAGCCCTCGTCCTCAGCAGCCAGCTGGGTGGATGAGGTCCAGCTGAGAGGAGAGAGCCCTGGGTGCAGGAAAATTAAACCGATTTGATCCCCTAATGGGGCTCATCCTAAGGAAATAAATCACTGCAGTCTGATTTTCTCCTGCCTGGCCAGAGGCTGCTGCTCTCCTTCCATAGCCATGTACAGCGATGCTCTTCTCGGGTACCGACTTGTATCAGGAGATGTTGATTTAAGGAATTCCCAGCCACATCTGTGGGATGCTCAAGTGGCAGCAGCCCCGGCTGTGCGGTGTCCAGGGAGAGGGATGGAAGGCAGCGGTAGGTTTAATGTTTGCTGTGCTCACTGCACACGTGCTACAAGGTCTTGCAGGTTTATGCAGTAGGCAATAGCGCGCATGGAGCACAAATAATTGATCCAGAGCGAGCAGGTTGTGTTTTGTGTTGACTCTCATGCTCGAGGCTTGGCTACGCTGACTTTCCAGGGCTGGTCTAGCTGCGGGACGAATCATGGGAGAGGCATATGCAAACAGAGGCGATGGGAGGCTGGAAACTGCAGGTGACACTTTGGTTTGCAAATATCGGATCCTGGGTGTGCACAGCCGGGGGGGATGTATGTGTGTGCAGCTGGGTGGAAGGCGCTGGGAGATGCCCCAGGTGGGCAGGGATGCTCCTCAGCAGGTGGAGAAAAGCAAACATGAGCTGACCGGCCACTTCACCACCCACTGCCACATGCACCAGTGGGAGAAAATATAGGATTTTCCAGCACCACAAACTGGAGGCAAGTGGGTCACATCCAACTTGCTCTCATGGCTGCTTTCATTTTAGCAGCCTTGTCCCTGGGACTCTTGACATCAGTGTTTTTACTATTGGATGCCATTATCCAACTCTGAAATAATTTAGCCAGCTTGTCTCCGAATTTGGGGTCAGGTTTCCGCCCACGCAGAGGCTGAGGATGTTGGGCCTGAGGATTTCTTTTGCCCTTCGTGAGCTTCGGGGCAAACCAGAAAATTACTCCGTGCAAGTTCAGGCTCTGAAACCACCCTCAGAAGGGTGTGTGAAGAGGCGGCGGCATCGAGGTCTCTGCCCAGACTTACCACCGCTCCTGATTTGCTTAGAAGCAAATACTCATTTGTTCTGGGGAGGCAGGACCTCGCTGGGGCTCGGCAGGGGCTGCGAGCCTGGCTGTAACCCCTCCGCTGGCTCGGGCTGCGCAGGCGCGCTCAGGGAGCCGGGGAGTTCCTCCTGTGCACAGTGCTCTCCAGCCCAGCTGGGTCAGTTTGTTTTTTCAAATAAGGAGAGGGTTTATTTGAGGGTTTTCTAGATGCACAGAGATACCATCAGCAATAAACAACGCTGGAGGAAATAGAAGAGCAGTAAGCATAATAATTTATTTTTTGTTTTGCTTTAGTTTATTTTTAAATCTGTAATTCCTAAAAGAAAGCGTTGGTAGTAAGGAAGAAGAAAAGTGGTGGATTTCTTGTGGTGGTGGTGTGTGGCTTTTGGTTTTTTTTTTTAATTTATTTTCCTTTTCAAAAATCCCATTTCTTTACCCAGCCAGGTTTCTTGCCAAGTGACCAGTGAACGTGACGAACCCAGTTGGAGACTTGATTTTTTTTTTTTTTTTTTTTCCTTTTTCCCATGAAGTGCAGAACTTGGCGCCTGTTTAAATGAGGGTCTCCACGAGACCTCTGATGCTCAGCCTCTGGAATCACGTGCACGGCCCTCGTGCTCCGTTTCTGGTTCTGTTGATTCACAGCAGTGACCTCATTGCATGCGGCATGCTGGTCGGTAAATGATCAGCTGGGTGGTTGGATTTAGCTCCTGTCTAAAAATACAAGGCAAACTGGAACGTCAGGAATGCACAGGGCATCCCTCACCTTGCACGGTGAAACCACCAGAAATTTCCCACTAACCATTTGTACGTCAACTGTAGAGAAAAATCTAGCTGTACATCACCTGCACTGCACACCTTGATAGCTCCGTTTCTGGCATCTTATTGTCAGCAGGATGTTATATATAGCTTTTATGGTAACGTTTGCATGCGGAATGCAGTTTTCTTGGGGGAAATTGCATTGAGAAATGGGTGAAGCAGTAATAGTAAATCTGCATAAGCCCCTGTTGTTCCAGCCCACAGCCCCCCTTCTCCCGGAAGACAAATGCACAGATAAAAGTATAGTTTTCCGGAGCAGCCTCTTCAAATGACATTGCTAACCCTCTCGTCTGCCAGTGCTGAGCAGGATGCTGTCCCCCGCGATGTCACTGCCGCGGGTCGGGACCAGAAGAGCCCCCGGTGCTACCCTGGCTGGTGTGGTGCCACGGCACTGGGACGGGATGCGGTTTGGGGCATCGTAGCCTTTTCAAGTGTGGGTCAAGGGCCCAGGACGTTTGGAAGCTGCTGCTTGTAGCTCCCGGTGCGCCCCAGGAACACATCCAGGATGCAGCAGCCTCAATTCCGCCAGCTTCCCAGGTCTGAGCCGCGGGTCAGTTGTAAGAGGGGAAACCCAAAGGTCTAAGCTTATGAAATAATCAGCATAAACTCAAAGGGAAGTGATGCCCCATGAGAAGAAATCTTTTTTGGTTATACCATCTGCCTTGGCAAACAAAGCGTCTGCACTTCCAGGCTGCCATCAAAGAAAGGGGAGGTATAAATAACTGGTGAACTGCAATTCCACTTAGTGTCGTATCTGTATTAGTTGTGTTAATATGTCCTGGTATTGCAGAAGCCACGAAAAGCCTCAGATGAGATCAGGGACCCCTGGTGCCAACAGCTGCGTGGGCGCGGAACAACACGGATCCTGCCCAGCCTGATGGAAAATGATAGCCGGGAGTGGCAGGAAATATTGCTGGGTTTCTCTGCAAATAAGAAACTGCTTTACAGGGAAAATGAGACACAGTTTAGCAAACACTTCAGGATTGCCTTAGTTATAAGAATGTCGTTTAATCCTGTTGAAATTGAGAGGATTACTTATCCTTAAGCGCATGCTTAAGCACTTCCCTGGCTGGGGGCTGGCAGGCTGGAGCCCAGGAGCTGTAAGAGGAGCTGGGGTTGCACTTGGCTTTTCGTGCTCTTGGCTACTGCCTTAGCGGGAGTTGTTGTTGGAAAGATACTCCCTGATGTCGGGACAGTTACTGTTCGGTCTCATTTTCGGAGATGCCAGGCTTTGTGGATGCTCTTTGTACCTGGGCCCTCAAAGTGGGTCGCTTTGCTTGCATTCCCTGAGCATCGATTTGGGAGCCTAAGCGTAGGCAAGCGCCTCTGTGCGTGCTGGCTCGTCGCTGGAACCAGGTCCCGGGCTTTGATGTGCCAGGATGTTCAGCGCTTGGGGCTTTTCATAAAAGAACAAAGCAAAAATTGTTGGCATAGAGAACAGTGCGCTTTTCTCTTAAATTTCCCTGGAAGTCAAACCCTGCGGTGTAACTGATTCATAAACCGATTTTTGTACTTTAGAAGTCTAATAATAGACCGCAGAAGAGACTCATTCAATCAGTCTAGGACTTCCCTGGGACTATTTTAAGCCCCGTGGAGGGGGTGGGGGCTGCCAGCAGGCTCTCCAGCCTCCGTGCCCCAGTTGGGCTCGGCGTTTGCAGGTACCGCTTGCCGGCAGCGATGCTCTGCTCTGCAGCTCTGCCTTGACAAGCCCTGCAGCCCTTCATGGATGCTAATGAACTCAGTCCTCTCCCAAACTGGGGAGAATTTTAGAGACAGGAGACTGCGGCACAGAGAGATTTAGTAAGATGCCCGGAGTGGTCTTTTAAGTGGCTGGCAATTTTGGGTGTAAGACCTGATTTCTTTGACTCCCGGTTATGTTTTAAGCTTCTTTCTCCTGTTGCTGCTCAGGTCATTTCTAAAGGCAAAGTCAACCTGATTTAAAAACGCAGGTTGAAAGGACAACGTGCGCTTTAGAGCGCTGGGAGGGGGGTGCTTCGTGTGGAGCTGGCAGGCAGGGCTGCCTCCTTCTTCCAAGGGCGCTCCTCCCCTTCGGGTTTCTCCAGAGCAGATTTGCTCGTTGAAGTGTGACATTACCAGAAGCCACGTCTTTGCTTGACGCTTGTCAAAGCCAGAGCAAACTAGAGACCAGCCAGGGGTAGGGGTGTGAGAGGGACTGGGAGAGCCAGGCTTGCTTAATGCCTCCCCGAAATGGAGGTGGGAATCTTGCTGGCCGGCGCTGGGAGCTTGCAGCTTGCTGGCAGGACAGCGCGTGGCTGAAGCTCCTTTTCCAGAAGCCACCAACCTTTCCCCTGCTGCTTTTTTGTTAGATTACGGTAAAATGAGGAACTTCACTGCATTTACATTTGTAGCACGAAATTTCTGCTTGAGAAAGTTTACAGTTTCTCTTCTGGTTGCACAGTAATTATGGTCCATAATCAGTGGCTCCAGGGCATCCCTGTAGAACCCGGCATGCCAGGAGTAGTGGTCTGGGCCAAAATATGCTCATGACAGCAGTAGCAAAAGTAATGCTTTTTCTAAAAAAAAAAAAAAAAACCCTATACCCTTTCCTC
>VYXH01006174.1:8580-144325 GCA_013397275.1 Burhinus bistriatus | reverse complement strand
AAAAAAAAAAAAAAATCCCTTAGCCATGTCCTCTGCTTAGAGGGAAGTGTCAGGGGCAACATCTTAAAAACAAGATGTGGAAGGATGCTTTGGTAAGGCCCTATTTTGCTGAAAGAATTGCACAGGGGCAATAAAGGCATCTCAGGCACAAGGAAAATTCCCTCGTGCTCTGGAGCTCCTTTTGCATTGAACTCCGGTGAGTGACATTTTATACCAGGGAGAAGCTTGGCCAAGTTTTGCCATTCACAGTCTTGTTGGCCCTGTTGAATCACTCACCATCTCTGTTCTCCGTGTGAAAGTCAACCGCTAAACGCCAAACTGTGGCAGCTCCTTTGTTGCTGCCCCGGCTTTGAGTCCACGCGTGGGGCAACAGAGGCTGACAGCCGGGCTGGAATTCCTGGCAATGGTAATAGAAATGAAAAATGAGGGGGGTGAAGGTCGCAGAAGGTGTGGAGGAGAAGGCAGGGTTTGGAGCAGGAGGACCTCAGGCTCCAGGTCAGTCCTGGGGAGCTGTGTGCATCCCCCAAAGTAAGCTTGATGCTTGCATGTGCCTCTTGCGGAGGGGAGGATTTGCATGAGGATCCGCGATGCAACTCTGCTTGACGTTCTGGGATAATATGGTGGGAGGGAGAGAGGCTTCGAGTCCCAGCGGCGATCTCAGGAGAGAAGTCTGGCGCTCACTTCAGGGCACGTGCTCCCCTGGGTGACTGATGCGAAGGTGGCCTAGCAAGCCAGGGAGGCACCCCTCCACGGGAGGAACACGCAGTCCCTAGAGAAAACAGAGCTCCCGGGTGCCTCCCGGCTGGGCTGGGTGCAGGGCAGCCCCAGGCAGCAGCAGCCCCTGTGGCGTTTGGGCTTGTACGCCTGGGGGAGAGCCGGGGGCTGGGGGCCCTGGGCAGCAGGGGCTGCTCAAAAAGTCTTTTATCTGTGTCCTGGACGCTGGCATCTCTATTCATTCCAGTGGGCAGGAAACCAGTCCAAAAAAAATAAGTTTGTTTTTTTCAATTTAGCTTTGAAATGATGAATATGAGCGAGACTAAGACATGTTTTATGTCTATAAGGGACTAAACCCATTCCTTGTTTGTCTTCATTGAAAATTCTGAGTAGCAATTAAAACTTCCATCAAAAATGGGAGTTTTCAGAAAAAGCTGGTGGCTTTACTGTTCCTGATTGCGATGCTGATGAAAATATTTCTTTATTGAATCACTTCTGGCTGTTTTCTGCCAGAAAAGGGCGATGGTCTGCTCTCACCTCTGACAAACTGATGATGCATCTTTACTGAAATGCAAGAAGTCAAAACCGTTCAGTCTTGGCAAGTTTGCCTCAATAAGATCATTTTGTGTGGGGAGAGACGAAAGGAGTTATAAACCTTTGGTAATAAAATACAAAGTAAGAGGGGTTTTTTCAGTCGTTCTCAGTGTTGCATAAAACCTATTGGAATTGGCCTGGACGTATTATATGAGCAGCGGGTTGGAATTTCCTCGGATGACGCTGTTGAATGGGTATCTTTATAGCTGAGGGTTAAATGTCTTTTATGCTCAGTGGTAAAAGCAAAAACAGTGTTTGCACTGACTGTCCTCCAAGCCCTGATGGTGACGTACTGTGGCACTGATGGGGGGACAGGAGCACATCCGTTTCAGCGGGTGTTCACGTCCAAATACTGGGCTGTGGGTCCTCGAGTTCCCACCAAACCTTCCTCTGTCTTCAATAAGCGCACCAGCATCTTTTTCTCTCATTTCCAGGTGATCTCTGCAGTATCCAGACTCTCCTTCCACAGTATTGCTCAAACCAAAGGAATTAGGTAAGATCCTTTCAATAAGACGCTTTGTAAGATCCTTTCAATATGATGCTTTAGATAATGTTTCTCTTTCTCCCTATCCACATTCCTAGTATTTAATCGCATCAGACTCTCTAGAAGCATTAATATGGTTGGGATACATTAAGGTTAAACAGACATCAAGGATGCCTTTGGGTAGGGTACTTGTAAAAGCACCTTACCAGCTGCTCAGGAATAACTTAGAAATAACTAAAGTGCAAGTGTAATGAGTTGTGTGCGGTATGCCTGCTGGGGAGGGTAGCAGGGTGGGGTTTAGTGTCTCTTGCTGGAGGTTTTGCTCAGGTCCCCTCTGCAGGGACTGTGCAGCTGAGGACCAGGACCCCAGGAAAACCAGCGATGCCCATCCCGCGGAGCTGTGGTGTCACCCCCCTGTCCCCACCCGTCACCTGTCCCACTCCCCGGTCCGTGCAGAAGTGTCCAGGTGGGCTTTCAGTCACTTGACAGCTGGGAAATTTCTTCCTGGCTTTGACAAAGGCACATTAGTGCTGAGTGGGGAACGGGGGTTAATACGTAGCGTGGCCCTGGCACCCAGGGTGGGCTGCCCTGCTGCCAGGGCTCCTCCTCTTCTGCTAATTGAAGGAGCAATGGAGAAGGAATTAAAAACAGCAGACATCCCTATTAAGCAGAGCTGTTATCCTGGTCTTTGTTCAATTCCCTGCAAAATTGGTTTGCAATTGGTTTTCTTGTTAGTGTGCATTTTTATTATTAATCAGGCAACAGCATCTCATTAGGACCACAGATAAAACTGGGAAGCGTTCTCAGCCTAAAGCACCTTTCCTCCATTTTTTGGGTTGTGTTTTTTTCCCAGCTATAAACCACATCGTCTTTTCTCTGCAGAACATGTCTTGCTGCTATTCTGGTCAGAGTGTAGCATGGCATTGGTCTGCGGCCGCATCCCGGGGCCAGCCACAGCCAGGGTGCAGGGCCAGGGGCTGGATGGGGCCCCTGCCTTACTTCTAGCCCTGCCGCCTATGCCCACCACCCCACGCCACGATTTTCACTGTTTGAACTTATTTTCGCTGCCTTAACTGCACTGATACTGCTGGAGGGGAACAGCTTTTCACGTGCAGAGCAAACTCAAAGCCTTCCCATCTGTTAAACAGGAATCTGACAGATCCCACCAGGACTGGTGGGAGATTCAGGGGGTGAAGGTTTATAAAGCACATTGTGAAATAAAGATGTGCTGTAAGCTAGGGACTATTTATTATTAAGGATGGCCCTAAGTCCTGGAGAAGCCTGCAGTGATTATTATTTTAAGGGAAAAGAGTATCCAAGGCGCTTGGAGGCTGGGAGTGATGGGGGAAACCACGTGCAGAAGCTGCAGTGCCTTTGCAGGGGCTGGGTTCAAGTCTTGGGGAATCACCGGAGGAGGTTGCAATGTGTCACCCCTGGCAAAGCCCTTCCCTAGGCTTTGGGGAGGTCCTGGTGGCATTTCAGAGGATGAATGAGCTGGCCGTCCTGTGGGAAGGCTTTGGTTGAATCACTGGTGTTTCTGCCAGGTCTCCCACTGCCAGGGCTGGGTGGGCTGGGCAATAGCTGGGATCCAGGGGCAGCGAGGCTTTGCTATTCTTGTGGATATGTGGCTTTGTCTCATTCATTTTACAACCAGCATTTATGGTTCCTACTAAAATTCCTTATCTTGGAAGCCTTTGGCACCACAATTACACAAGAATAGCACAGAGCTTAGTGGGTCTTTGCTTCTCACTCTGTTTTCCTGCGTATTAACCCTGCTCCTCCTCCCCGTTGCCAGCTCTGCAAGAACAGAAAATGCTGTGGCTCCGGAATATACCCTCCCGGGGGTGACCCCTCCCATCACCCCTGTCCCCTGCAGTCAGAGAGCCCTTGCTTTGTCCATTGCTGCACGTTTTTTCCTTTTAATTAGATGATTTCTTGCTACACCATCACAAAAGCCTCAATGACAGAAATTAATCTCAGATGAATTAATTTAATCTGTGAGAACCGGCAGCAGCTCTGGCGCCCCGAAGGGTCCGGCCACATCAGCCACCGCTGCGCCTCAGCTCACTGAGGTCTCCCCCTGATGACTGGGGTCCCCACCCTTCCCTCCCCCAGTGAAGATGCTGCCATTGAAATAAATGGGAAAAGTCTTGTTGGCTTAGGCATGGTGCTCAAAAACACACTAAATACAGTGCAATTAGGATGGTTTATGGATTGTGTGGGCTTCAGCCCCATAGCATGAATGTGGCTCTGCTCCAACCCCTATTTTGGGGTCTAAGAGTCAGGATCACACAAATTAAGAATGAAATAAATCCCAAAGCCTATTACTTGTCCTTAAATAAGTCTCATGGCATGTAGAGTAGAAAAATAAAAATCAATCTTGGATGCTATTCAGTGGAAAAATAATAGTCTTTCTGTCTAGTAATTTCTGGGTACACGAACCTTGCCAGAGAAACCCCGTTTCACAGAGTAAATCAGCTAGCTATCAGCATAGCTATGTTGGGATGACAGAGTGTTTCTTCCAAGGAACAAGCTACAAGCAGCAGAACACGACAAAAAATGATCTCAAACGCAATGTTTTGTTCGCAGCGCACTGCTAAGGCTGGGCTTAATCTGTTGCAGCTGTAGCTACAGCCCGTGCTGCGTCTTTCCTCCTCCCGCTCTGTTCTGGTCCCAGTTGCAGGTTTCAGAAATCCTGCAGAAAAGCGTCACCCTCCAGCACGGTGCATCGCTGGCTTCCCTCCTGCCAGGTGATGGTCTCTAATGACTGCAAAAATGGATTACTCTTTTGCACGAGGCTGTGCAAACAGCCCAGACGAGGTTTCCCCACTAATTAAAGAAGCGTGTAGTTGCAAGGACCACCACCACCACACCGGGTTATTTTTTGGGTATCGCCCCGTGCATAACAAGCCCCTCCATGATAAGAGGCTTATCGGGGCCTCCTAGAAAAAGGCACATTTTCTCTCTTTAATTTAAGACGTTCAGAGGAAAGATGCCTGTGTGGATAAAGACACGCGCTGAAGGGAAAGCGGATGCACGAAACTACGTTGGGATCTTGGCTTCGTACATGGCCCTGGGCAAATCCCTTAGTTTTGTTTGTCTGATTTTCCCCTCTCGGAACTGGGGAGGTGAGAAATGCCTTTGTTCACCTGGCTTGCTGGAGACCAGCCCTGCCTGCTCGTGGGGGCGCAGGCAGCCTCCGGCGGCGCTGCTGTTTGATCTCCTTTGGGAGCACAGGGTCTGCGGTAATGGGATAATACCTTTTTCCGGGGGTTTTCATCTGTGCATCGTTTTACAGGGCTGGATGTGGGGACAGAGAAAAGATGCTCGTTGTGTAGCAGGTCAGGTGAGGAGGGGGGATTTTTTTTTTTAATTGTTGTTGTTTCTCATCCGTTCCTCTGTCCGTCTGGAGGCCTGTCAGCAGTCACAGCGTGAAGTCACCACCGTGCTCCTTGCCCACGGCTGTCTCTGAACAAGGAGCCTTTATTTTACAGCCAGGGTGCCGGGAGTTTCCACTGCAGACCCGACTCATGGCCCGTTAAGTCCATTACCCCATTTCTCATGGTGACCGGCACCAAATTCTTCCAAGCTGGGTGAGGGGATCTTTTGGCAGACAGAAGCAGCGTGGTCCTGCAGGGGTACTGTGCAAAGGTTCTCCTGTCCTCTGGAGCATGAGTTTTCATTCCCTTTCCAGGTTTTCTCAAGCAAACTCAGCTCTCTGGAGGACAACAGGACTTCTTGTTGCAGGTCCTAATAAACCAGGATGGTTTTTTTACCTAAAGCTTTTTTTTTTCCTTAAGACTTCCCTGCTGCAGCCCTGGCTGTTCCCCATTGCCCGTGGTAGATCCCAATGTCTCTGGGCTCCGGCCGTCATCTGCCTGGTGTGAGCGAGCTCCACCGGCTGCATGTGCGCTGTGAGCGGAGGGGGCATGTGTTTCTTTATCTCCCCGAGATACATGTTTTTCCTGGAAGCAGAGTTTTGCAAGCAAAGCAGGAGGTTAAGGAATATTGGCTCATGCTGCCTGCATGCATTTTTAATGTGTGCACAGCAAAACCATCTGAAAACGGGAAGGAGTTAGCATGTTCAAAGGCCTTTTGCTGGGGCCCTTAATCTAAGTAAATCCTTTATATATGAACTGAACCTCTAAGTGACTGTCTTCAGAAGGCACTGCAGTTAATAAAATAGATTTTAAAACATTTGCAAATGGGGAGGAGGGGTGAATCCTGTTTGTCAAGCGGAGGTTTTCTCCTGCGGGAGCGGCAGTGGTGCTTTGGCGGGGTGGTGGAGGGAAGGAGAAGGGGATGGTTGTGTTTTCTCCATGCTGGGGGCCCAGGTAGGACCCTCCCGGGCGGGTGGCACAGCACAGCTGGGGGCAGCTGCTCGGAAGAGTAAGTGACATTGGTTTTACCTGCAGGCAAACACAGGGAGGCCAGCCCATCGCCCTGGGCTGAGGTTTACCTTGCATTTAAACAAATAAATAGATAGAAGCCAAGGTGCTAATTTTCTTGGCGTTCGACGTCTGCACATCGCGTGCCTGGAGGTGTCAGAGCGGATTTGCTGGGCGTCGAGGGCAAGCCCTTGGCTGGCAGCTGCCTCTTGCCTGCCTGTGGCTGCAGGGCAGGTCTGATCTGGGGAGAGGGGACGGTGCTGCCGATGCCTGGGAGTCCCCTGAAAGTCCCATATATTAGGAGCCGGGATTTGCTGTTTTGCTTTCAGGAGGCTAGACACATCGGTGAAGGAGAAGAACCCTCCTGGCTCTCGAGGGGATGGGCTGGTGCCGGTCCTGATCCCCTGGGTGCCCTCCACCCCCCCCAAGATCCAGTGCCGAGCGGGTGTCAGGGATGGGGTGCCCACCAGCACCCTGTTGAGTGCAGACCGCCATCCAGGCCATCGCATCTCCGTTTTGTCCCTCTCTACAACGCAGATGGTGAGTTGGGAGGAGCAAAGCTCGAAGCTGGGATTAGCCCAGGTCACAGCCGCCTCCAGGCATGTTCAAGGCAGCTAAATGAGCTGTACCAGTATCCTCCCATCAGGGAGGATTTAACCCAGAGGAGACTTTCCTCCCACCCGGCTTCGCCTGCAAACCCCCATGCCTTGCTGACGAGTTTCAGCATTGCTCAGTTTTGCCCAGGTAAACTATTAAAACAGATTGACGTGCTCAAAATGAGGTTTGCAGCGTTATCACCCCTGGAGTTTCTGTACTTAACGTCTTGCCAATAATATCAGGATGTGTGTGTGTGGGTGAAAGGGAGGAGGGATGGGAAGGGAGAGTCACAAGCATCCCGCCTGCGCCCTTCGCGGGGTTGTAATATTGCCGTGCGGAGCGAGCAGCATTCCCGAGCGCAGCCGTACCCTGCCTCCCTGCGGGAGAGGGGCAGAGGGGGGCAAACAGAGCTGGACCTGTGTGGGCAGCCCCGAGCCCCTGCCCTGCAAAATACGCACATCTGCCTCCAGTCTCTGTCACTCGCTGGTCAGCCGTGTTTCATCTGGAAATTCCTCTGCATTGCATCCACCAGTTCAGAATTAAACCTGGAGTTTTGTCCAGGTTTCATGACTTTAGTCCATTTCCCCATCTAACTGAGCCCCGTTATGGTGTGGGGGTACCCTTACGTTTGCAGTGGGGGTCACCTCATAAAGGAGACTTAGTGATCCTGCCAGCAAAACCCACTTCTTGCAAAAGATGGGATGGCACAAACCCTGGTATAGCTGATCAAGGAGACGTTCCCCTTGCTGCCCTGGGGGAGAGAAGGGAGGTAAGGAGAAACATTTTATGGGATTTGCAAAGATGCTCCAGCGTGATGGAGGCTTGGTGCTGATCAGGTTTGGTCTCTGCTTCCCCCACCCCTGGGGATGGCAGCTCAACATAGGAGGCGGATCCAGCCATGTGTGAAAATGGCAAGTAATTAAAGTCGCTAATGATTAAGTCCTCAAGTGTCTTCTGGTGAGGCAGTAGTTACCAGACCTTTTCTCCTGTAAGGTTGGTTTTATAAGGACTGTTTTATTCATTGCCAATGCATTCGCTGTAATTGCGCTCTGCCCATTATTTTTTTTACTGCCATTGTGTATCCATTGTACGCGCTGTGAAGTGTTGCTATAAAATGGATGGAGAAGGTTGTGGAAGGAATCCGTGTCTGGAAACGCGTACGGTTGCTGTGCGGCACTCTCCTGTGCTCCAGGGAGTCCGGGACTGGGACCAGTCCTGGGAGTGACCACCACTCCTGACCAGCACAAATCCGCAGGGGGTCGAGTGGAGATGGTTTCTTGTGACATGGACAGCCCTTCTTTAGGAGTGACTGACCGTAAAGCTTCTTCCCTTGTCAATAAGCAGGATCCTTGGCTAAAAGCAGTTCCTTTCCAGCTAAAAACCTTTTAAACTCATTTATTTTGGCAAGCGTGTATCCTCACAGACTTGCTCCTAAGAGACTCTGAAAAATATCATTGACATATTTTCCTGTGCGGCAGCTTTCTAGGCTTGGGAGATGCTGAGGTCACCCCGTAAGCATCTACTAATAAAAGCAAAGGCAGTTTCTCTTGCCCCCTCCCCACCAGCAGCTTTGCTTAATGAAGCTATGGTCCTGATATGCACAGCTCTGCTTAGTATTCACATGTGGGGCTTGCCGGTTTTGGGGTGCACCTGCCTTGTCACTCATCGACTTTGCCGATGTCATACTTCCCTCGGGGCGCCCTCTTATATCAGTGGCCACCCTTGCGCCATCTCACCTTTGGGTGCAACAGCATAGGTTGACAATCAAAGGTGCTGGAAAGGTCTTTCTGAAATGCGGTCCTTGCCCCGGGTATGGAGAAGGTCTTCAGGCTCGGCTGGTCCAAAACAGGGGGCTCGGAGGTGGGGGGCTCCCGGTGCTGGGGGCCAGGGGAGGACTCAGGGCTGGAGGCACCACTGTGGGCTGTGCCTGGAGGGAGGTCTACTCAGGTGCTCTGGGATAAACCACGTCTCTTTGCCCCCCACCGGAGAGGGGGAAGCACGCGTCTTTTTATTCCTTGTGGACCACAGAAAGTGCTGCTCAGCCCAGGTGGTCTGTTTAGATCTGGTTTACGTTGCACAGTAGGACCCTGCTTGGCTGGGACACGCTGGTGGGGCTTCGTGCAAACAGCCAGCAGCGCTGGCGCTGGTCTGGAAGCAGGCAGAAATATGTATTTCGGTAGATATTTGTTTTTATTGGCATGCGTTTCATAGGACTACAGCTGCTCAGGTACAGCAGAGAAACTGCTGCTCAGACTGCTAAAAGATTTCCTTGTGCTGCTTTGCTACAAGTTAAAGCGGGGGAATTTTCAAGGTTTTTGTTTTGACTGAGTGTTTTCCAGAGTTGGGCAATTGCAGAGTCTTGTGGGATGTTAAATGCCGTGGGGTGCGTCCCAGGTCTTTACGTCCTGGCTGATTAATCTTTACGTTCCCCAGGTGAGCGGTGCCATCTGCCCAGAGTGGACATGTCCCTGCTCACTACACTTGCCATTGATTTTCAGCCACAGCATTTTCAAATCTAGTTTTCTTCTGAGTCAGTGACCAGGGCCAAATCGTTTCCTAGAGATTGGTTGTGCTGTTACCCGAGAGGTTTGGGTTTTTTTCCCCTTTCTTTTTGAGAAACATGTCTCTGGATTCCCCATCTGTTATCGGCGACATGGAGCTGGACTGAAGAGAAAATCATAGCGCTTTCTTGGGCGAAGCATTGGTACATGAGAATTTTTTAAAAATGCGATAATGTGTTGAAACATAAAATTATATGAGCTGTTATTTTCTTGTCTCATAGTCTCCAGAAATACTTGGTTCAGATTTGAGCTAAAGATAAAGCAGGGCATGCAGCTAACCCGTGGGCACTGTGCAGTGCGCTGTGCTAAATGCTGGAAGTACTCGCCTGCAAAATCATCATCTTTGTGTTATCTGATGATGTAGCTTGCTGCTTCCCCACTGAATTTCTATCAGAATTAATCTTGTGAGAATTTTTGCAAGTTCCAGACCACAAATAAAAGCAAATCATAATTTTTCAGAGGACGTGTCTAAAATTTGGCACAGCATGAGGTGCTTCTTTCCAGAGATGAGTAATGTAACACAATAGTATGATTTTAATTAAATTCAGCAGCTTTTGGTATGCTCCAATGTGTCTTGTTCTGCAGGGAGAGGATTGATTCCATTCTGCTTTATACAAATGGCTCTTGGGCATTAATAGCGTGATTTTCGTCCATCTTGAGGCACTTTACCGAAGTCATTCCCTGATGCTTGTTCCCATTTCACAGATGGGAACCAAAGCTCAGAGGTGTTGACCGGGTCAGGAATGGGGCTGGAGAAGCAGCTCCAGGTCACTTCTTTGCTTGTCCCTGGTCAGCTCACCACCACCTCCTGGTACATCAGTAAATTAAATGCTGCTTTACTCTGCCTAATCCCACCGAAGCCGATGATGAATGCGTTTCCAGTTGTGTGTGAATGTCTTGCAAAATCACATGGTTTTCTTTGGACGGCTCCAGGAGTGCTGTGCTCATGAAGGCATGGTGTCATGCCCAGTGGACCTGCTACAGATCCGGGGTGCCAAAACCGCTGTCTAACAGGGGACCCACAGGGACGGGGGTGATTCCATGCTCAGGGAGTGGCTTGCTGTCCTGGAGAAAAAGAAGAGGAATAAAGAAAAAGGGAAGGTTAGAGCTATCAAAATGTCGTGCTACAAACAGCCGAGGTCTGAGCGCTTCCTGTGGAGAAATGTGTTTTGGGATTGAAGCAGCATTAAACCTCAGGAGTGGGACAGATGGACTGGTCTAGAAGCGTGGGAGCTGAAGCTGGCTGCTGACCCCCCACCCAAACTCACACGGAAAGCACAGCCTGGAGTCCAAAACCTTGGTGAAATCAGTCTCCCGTGGGGTTTCTCTGTCTTGCCACGATGCTTTCTTCAAAAAGGGGTTGTCAGAGGATCTGTACACCCAGCCATGGGTTTTGTGAGTTACTGCAAGGTGTAGTTACGGCCTGTAGACACTGTGCTATGGGAACGTTTTTCTGCCGGATCCTGAGCCAGGTAGACTTGGCACAGCCCTGTCCATCCCAGCAGAGCTGTAGAAGCTCCTTTGCACCAGCTTGAGGCTCTGGTCCTGTCCATTTAGGAAGAAATCCCTCGCAGAAGGAGCAGCAGATGGGAGCAGCTCAGGTTTCACGGGTGTCACATTCTCCACCTGCTTTTTAAAACACTGAAATGTGACCTCTGGATTTAGGAAAATGAGAGAAAGATTGGCATGCTGGCATTGTGAGGCTGGAGTCCCACTCCTGGTAAGGAATGAGCCACTGAACGCCCTCCTTCGAGTGTTTGCACAAGTCCTGAAAACCTCCTTGCGGACCTGCCCAACACATCTCCACCAAGAGTGGCCTCAGATGGGAGCAGCTCCTTGGGACCGGGGGCAGTGAGTGGGACATTTCCACCCTGCCTGCTTCTCACCGGGCTTGCTGTTCCCAGGGCTGGTGTTTGGTCCCAAGAAATCAGAATGGAGACAGATAGGGAAAATAGAAAATAAATCATGCCGGATCCTCCCTGCTGTGTCACGCATGGATTTGAGGCTAAGATGCTTCTGTACAAAATTATCCGAGTAAAACTGACCCATCCCCGACCCTCTGTATTCTCTGTGACGATACTGCAGAGGTGAACAGCCCGCTTCAGTTGCTAGGACAAAGCACCCAGATGCTGAAATATGTTCATGAATAAATAAATCTTTCTGCTCATTGCTGTTAGAATTGCAGCTTACCTGGCTCTTCCCATTAAATAATTCAGAGGAGAGAGCAGCCAGGCAGTGCACCGAGCTGCGCCTTCTCCCCACCGAGAGGTTCACTGCGCGTGGGGGCGGCTGATGAGGATACGGCGTGGGATGGATCATGGCACAACCCGAGTGACCGCTGAGAGCAAGGGAGGGGTTTTGCATTAGGTGCCTGGTGAAATATTAATTGCTTATCGCCCTGTGTGATGCGCTCGGGCTGCTCCTGCCTTTCCTTGCGAGAGCGTGTTGTGTTTGCAGGGTGCTGTGCGTGCGCAAGCTCCCCAACCCAGAAAGTAGCCTAAATGTTTTGTAAGATGAAGGGGGTGCTTTGCATCGTGTGTTGAGAACGATCATCTGCTGTAAGTCTTGCCCTCCAGAGGAGAAGCTCGCTCTAAACTCTGTAACAAATTACTTGGTCTTTCCTTCTCTTTTAGGCTCTAAAACAAACACATCAGATCGATCCTACTTTCATTCTCTTCTTTGATCTCTGGAAGCGATGCTGTTGAATGCTGTGGGGTTTGTCTGTGAAGAAGTCTGCTCTGGGAGGTTTATTATTTCTAAGAGCCTGTTCCAGAGGTGTTTGATGTCGCTGGGGCTTTTGCTCTTCATCTGAGTGGGATTGGGCTTGCTGCAGCCCAGGCGCGGGCTGGGAGGATAAATGGCTCAGCAGGTGGTTTTTAATGATGGTGGAGTGAAAAACAAAACTAATGATATTAAATATGAGACATTTTCAAATGAATTTAAATGAACTGGGATCTCTGTTGGTTTTCACTGGACTCAAAATACTTTACTCATTTCTGTTGGGCATTCCCAGCTATAGCATTGACTACTGTGTATGAAGTTACAATGCACCTGGAGATCTGTAAGAATTTCCCAGGGAATCGGTAGCTTTTAGACCCCTTGACTTCCAAAATTTCTGCTCTTTTAAAAGAAAATAATGACATACAAACTGGTCCCAAACTATGCGGTTGCTCTTGGGGAGCTCATGGCTGGAGAACGTGCAGCGCCATCGCCCAGCCAGATGGAGATGCTTCTCCCTGCATGGTTGGGACCAAGCTGATAACCTGCACGAAGGTGTCTATGTGTCCTGTGTGTGCTGGACCTGGACACACATGAGAAACCCTGGTTTAAAAGTTCACCCAGTTGGCTTTTCTTAGAGTTGCCTTGATGTGGATCTGATGGGGCAGGAGCAAGAGCAGGGCTCTCCTCCCCCGGCCTCTCCCCACCACATCAAATCTGCTTCTGCAGCCAGTTCAAGTGGAAAACGTCGCCCTGAGGTGAGCCTGGTCCGAAGGGAGCCACGAAGGTGATCTGATGGGACGCGGCAAAGCCAGCGACACGGGGAGTAATTGATGGGACAGGGCTGGGCAGGCAGTTCACCCCGCGCCTCCTGCTGGTGCCACCCTGACCCCCAGTGCGAGTCTAGGTAGAAAAGTGTTTATTATGCTTTTCTATAGCTGGCTGCTGGAGGTTCATCCTCATCGCCTCGTTGCTGGAGGATTAATTTTTCCTGTATTCAGTGAAGAAAAATAATGTAAATGGATATATAAGGGAACTTAAGCCAAAAGTAGGGAGAGAATTTAAATAACAGCCATAATTAGTAAGGCTAAATTAAATTATGTTGTTGCACATTGGGCTTTTGGTGAAGAGTAAGGACCTTTTGGGAAAGAGCTGCCCAAAGCTGTGCGGTCCCAGCCCTGGGTGACTTGTCCTGCAGTCTGGGGAGTGGCACCCGGCTTTGGAGAAGGGGAGAGGAGCTGCGGGGAGATGGCAGCTCTGCTCCCGCAGCAGCGATGTGGGGACACGCAGAGCCTCTCCAGAGCCACTTGTGGCCTGGGCAGCCGGGGAGAGAGGCACGAACAAAGGGCAAACCCAAGGCTTTCACCAAAAATCCATCCTTCAGCTCCCAATTTTAGCTTGTCCGTTTAGTAATCCTCTCCTCAGTGTGACTTTCCCTCTAATTGCGTTCTGTGCATCCTTATTTAGCCATTATCTGCTATTGTAGAGATACAGGTTATTAATTCCTCCCCTGCCCTGACTTTCACTCCGGCGCTTTACTGACGGTCAAGGTGAAGCTGGGAGGGCTGACGGAGCTGCCGTCTCCACGAGACTCTCATTTTTCTCTCTTTGCTGTCTCCTTGTCTTACACGGGGGGGTTTATCACAGGAACTGATTACACCTCAAGCCCAGATTTATGGTTGGAAATGTGTGCTTGTGATTTTAATATTCTTCATGACTCTTTTACTTCTTTCTTTCTGGCATAGTGAGCACTGGAGAAGGAAATAGTTGGAGATTAAGAGCAGAAGATGCATGTAAAAGAAGGGGAGTCGTGCCTTGTGGTCTTGAGGGTTTTTTTATTATTATTTTAACAAGTGGTGTTTAAGCAGAGGTGAGCTCTGATTTCTCCTTTCTTGCTGGAGCTGTGTGGGATGGCGTAGCCCTGCGGCAGTGGCTGCTGTGCCCCCTCGCCCGTCGGGGCTGAAGTCAAAGACCGGTTCCCATGATCGGCTCAGCCACGTGCACCGGGAGCTGGTGGCTTTTTTAGTCTGCGCTTCACGTGGCTTTTGTATTTGTCACTAATCCCCAGGGGACAGCCAGGGGAGAGGAAACGCACGCAGACACGAACGTTTTGTAAAGATCCTGGGTGCCTCCTGCTCTCTCACTGCATCTTTATGCTTCGGAGCGTCTCTCCAAAATGGGCTTCCCCCCACATCTTGCAAACGCACGGGCAGCTGTTTGTGCCAGATGTTGGGGCTTTGGGACACTCGGCCAATGGCACCTGCCTTGCAATGAGACTCTGGGAGCAGGCACAGCCCCGTCTGCTCTTCCCACCCATCGCTCTCCTCCCTCCCACGTTGCTGCTTTGCGCGTGGGCACGGTCGGACATGCCAACCTTGGGTGCTCCTTGGTTCCCCTGGGTTTGCATCTCGAGGGGAGGCACGCCAGCACTGATAACTGGTGGAGCATGAAATCATCCCACTCTGTGACTGGGGGTCCCCGCCTGGTCGTGGTTTTAATTGAACTCGCTGCAGATTTGAGCACCATTTCAAAATACTTGGTCTGAAGCCACTCACCAAAGGAAGGGTGAAGTAAAGCAGGGGGGAGGGCAAATTAATGCTAGAGATAGGATCCAAAAATAGCAAATTCGGGGACTAGCCAGGCCATGTATTAAATCTTCTAGGAGAGGCAATCTGTCGTGAAACAGGGAGGGTGGGAGGGGAGAGGAGGAAATTGCTCTTGAGGGCAGTTAAAAGTTCACGTGTATCCAGTTTTGCTCACCCACAGCATCAGCATCCCATCCCCTGCGGCTCTTAGCCTGGGGACCCCCGGCTGCCTTCGCGGTGATGCCCACGGGGTTCGGAGCGAGCTGCCCGGCAGCAGCCCCTGCTCCTCGCGGGGACCAGGCTTGCTGTGGCTGGGAGGAGCCCCAGCCCCAGGCAACTGGAGTCGCAAGGTGCATCCAGCCCCAACAGAGCCGTAGCCCTCTGTGGCCCTGTGCCAGCAATAATACATTGGGTTTAATTAAAGCAGTATTTTTCATCTCCTTCATACATTATTTGGTTATTACTTCAGAATGAGCCAAGGAATTCTTGTATTCCCCCCACTCCCTCCCGTTCTCTTTTAATCTGCTTTTTCCCCTCCTTCCTTTTGCCCTTTTGGTGTCCTTTCCCTCATCCCCAGGGTCTTAACTTTTTTCAAGCTGTCACAAAGTTGTCGAGATGAGGAATCCCAGGGTTCCTAAGGACTCGTTCATTCTGGTGGGATTGACTGCTTGTAGCGGTGGGAGACACCAGTGGGAAGCGGCTCGATGTGTCCCGGCCGTGCCCCGGCCGAGCGGGGCAGGAGCCCGCAGGTAGCTCCATCACGGGTGGAGGAGGGAGTATTTCTCTGTCTCAACGAGTCCAATGCCGAACTTGAATTAGATTTCTACTGAGTCGTTTGTGCGAGCACCAGCGCAGCGGGGAGCGATGGCTCAGACATGGGGTCTCTGAGATGCTGTTAGACGCTGCAGCTCCTCACTTCAGTGCTCAGACGGTGCCCGGCGGTGAACCAGCCTCATCACCTGGTTTCCTGTCCTGCCCTGCCAGCACTGGAAGCAGCAGAGAGGATGTCCTCCTGGAAGCTAATGCCTCAATAGGAAAGAATGTATTTGCAATGAATATTTTGTTCCGAAACACCCTCTGCTGGAGGGGATGCTCGGGGCTGGGTTGAGTTCAGCTGGGGCTGCAGGGGATCTGCTGCGAGGGGTGAGACACGCCAATAACGCTGTCATTCCTCTCATCCCCCAGGCCCTTCCCGTCGGAGGAGACCACGGAAAACGATGACGACGTATATCGGAGCTTGGAGGAGCTGGCGGAGTAAGTGGCTTCGCCTTCTCACAGGGAGGGGACATGAAAAGGGAAAAGTTGCAATGTAGTTCCAGCAAAGTCGGATAAAATTTGACAGCGGGGCTCGGAGAGTGGGGCCGGCTGCTTTGATCCTCTTGCCAGGAGATTTTTGTGCTCTTACAATAGTCCGTCTTTTCCCATGTAGAGCCCTGGGAGACATCACTTTTAATCGGCTTGAGTTTACGAGTGGCTCAGTGGGGGGTGAGGGGGGCCAAGCCCGCGGGGAGCCCCTC
The DNA here is from genome assembly GCA_013397275.1 of Burhinus bistriatus. Lineage (NCBI taxonomy): Eukaryota > Metazoa > Chordata > Aves > Charadriiformes > Burhinidae > Burhinus > Burhinus bistriatus. The sequence continues at coordinate 128,167 of VYXH01006174.1, read as the reverse complement.
TGCCTCCTCAATCCCATCCTTAGCTGCAAAACCCTGGGACGTAATTCCTCCTGTGAGCCGACCGAAGCTGAGCCACTTGCTGGGACTGGGATACCCATTGCTAACTCAGCACTGGACACCCCACTCCCCCTCCCCCGGAGTTTTTGTGGCCTTATGGGTGCTGGCATGTGAGTCCGCATCCCCCGTGAGTGATTTTGGACCGCGCCAGGTGGCCCCAGGGCAGTCCCTCGCTGGTGAGGTGGGATGCGGGGTGATGCTGCTGGGGTTTCTGCATCTCTATTTATCTGGGTCTCTGGTGTCTGTATTTTGCTGCCCGTGGTGATGATGTAACAGGCTTTTAAAAGCAGCCTTGAACTACAATGTATATGGTGGAACGTGGGCGCTATCGGAATTCGATGGCAGCGTTCCCATCAGCCAGGGTTTTACTTATGAAGTACAGTCTGTTTCATATGGAGAAGTCTGTATGAGTGGATATGTGGCTTTATACAGTTAAATATTATTGTTCCACAACATAAATAATAAGACTCCTTAATCCAATGAGTTCCTTATGGCTTCAGTTATTACAAAAGTAAATCATAAATTACTAGTCGAGGGAATGGAGTACCCTGGAATCCCCTGCTCGCGGTTTGCTCCCAGCAGCTACAGTTTAATAAAATTTTAACTTATAAAGGGATCTTTTCAAGAATAACATTTTTCCCCCCACTCTCCTAAAGTTCCTAAAATCCCTTTAATATTGGGCTTTAAAATTCCTGATTCTCACACATAGGCATGCTTTTAATTAGAGAAAGGTTTGTGTGTGAAGTCGCACACAAGCGCTGGTGGGGATGGCAGCCCTCTCCTAGAAATCGGGGTTTCGGTGTGGTGTGCTCGGAGCTCACAGCAGGTTATTTGGCGTTGAAGACGGGTTTCCAGCTTTAACTGCTCTGCTGCCGGCAGCGCAGGTCCTGCAGGGTGTCCGGGTGGAACCTTCCCAAGGTGTTCCTCAGACCTTTGCTCATGGCTGTGAGTTTGTCCCTCTCTGAGAGGGGCTCAGATGCCCTGTGCTCGGATGATTTAGAGGTTTATTTCTGATTGATCGCCCTGTTCTGTCCCAGATAGTCTCCGACTTCTAACTTTCCCTTTTTTCCCATTCTTTGCAAAATCCTCTTCTCTACATCTTTAGTTGGGACTGCTGGGGAAAAGCACGTGTAAATCAGCAGGGGGATATTGCACAAATGCCTTCATCCAGATCCATGCTCCCACTGCAGCCAGGTTGTGCACGGAAACACAACCTACGAAACGGAGACGTAATTCACCCGTAGCTGTAAAAAACCCCAGAAATGCCCCAGAGAACCCCTTAGCCACGAGCGTTGCTGCTCCCGCTGCCTGGTGACACATCAGCAATAGCCCCCCTTTCTCCCTTTGACAAGGAGCGTCTCTCCGTGCTTGACAAGGAAACTTTCATTGGAAATTTGCTGGTCACAATGGTGCATACTGGGCACCGATGCTGGGCGCTGGCAAACCGTGGGGCCGCATGAGAAAGCTCTTTCTTAGCTGCTGCCGATCTCCAAAGAGCTGAACAAGGGCGTCATTCACGAGCTTGGGAATGATTCAGTCCATCCAGCGTCTTTGCATTTAATGTCGCTGGTGATCTAGCAGCCTCGGGAAGATCCGAGTGCATCTGAAATGCTGTATTGGAAGTGAGGAAATGATTTTTCGCAGCAAGCAGTGAAGCGACCCAACGAGTGGAAGGAACCACTACTGAACAGCGCAGCCAGAGAGACCCCACCAGCTCTGGGTGTTTTTTCCACTTTAGCTTGCTGCGGCTATCCGAGTGATTGTTTTTGCCCTTCGGATCATTTTGGAGGGACGCAGGGTCCTGTCTGTAAAACGTGCCGCTGCCAGGGCCCAGCCTGCCGTCCCCGCTGGCCTCGAAGGGCTGGGGTGCAGGTGAGGAGGGACAACCCCGGTGGGCTCGGCACCACCAAGTCACCCCCTGGGAGAGAGGAGTCTTTCTTTGGGTGTTGTGGTGCAGTGATTAAAAGCTCAGGATAGATATTGAGCTGGTTCTAATGAGACATTTTGGGGGCTGGTAGAGGTGAGGTTTTTTGGAGAATGTCATTATGCTTCATTTCAACCTTAAGTACTTGGACAGAGTGGTTTGGTGTCCCCCGTTTGAGATTTGGGGTGAATTCCTGTTCTGCAAAGCATTCAAAATACAAAGGTATTTGTGACAGAGGCGCAGATTTGGGAAGCAGAAGGAACCAGGCTTTGTCCCCGTAATGCTCTAAAGAGCGAGGACCTTCATCCTGGTGGGCAGCGAGGTCCCTCCCGGCGCGGAGGAGCTGCAGCAGCTGGGGACAAAAGCCAGCACCGGGGCTGGGAGCGGATCAATGGCAGCACCACGAGGGCCGTTTACGTGCGCTGCAGAAAGAAGCTGTCTGCGTACAAGCGCAGGGTGGCCGCGGGGTGCTGGTGTGTTTAAAGGATGTTCATGCCTTGGTGAACCCATTGTACTTTCACCTTTGGGGTATCGTGGAGAGTACGCTGGGCTGCCTGCAGCTCCCCAGTGCTGGGTCTGCCATCCAGCAGATCACGGCAGACAATTGCCTGGAAACAGCTATTTATTTTTTAAAAAAAAAAAAAAAGGCAAAAACCCGAAAAAAGATAAATTGGTGATGTAAAGGGGAGGGGAAACTAAAAAGGGTATCAGGGGAGCCAGAAAGTTCTCAAATTCCCTGTCCTCAACCCACCGACCCCTCGGTTTGCTTTGCCATCAGGCAGATGGCAGCCTGCAGAGAGCCCGGGCAGATGGCGAGGGCTGGCCAGTTTGCAAGCGGTGCCTGATCGATACTGGGAGGAGCAGTGAAGGGATGGTTGTCCTCTGCTGCCTGATTTATTTCTGCGTGCCCTAATGCCAGACGGCCGAGCAGCAGCCGCTTTTGGGGAAGTTTGCCTGGGAAATGAGCAGGGCTTTGCAACAGCAACATGTGGGCAAATTCGCTGGAGCCTGCCCCCAAAAATCAAAGTGACCCTTGTCCTGAGGATGCTCCCGCGGGTCTGCAGGGGTGTGAGCTGCTGCCTCTCGCACAGCTACGGCTGCTGGGCACTCACGGCAGTAGGTGTTTCTCCACCTTACTGCTGAGCATCTCCCCACCAACTGCTTCTCCATCTCTCTTGGTGGCTGTTTCAGCTGCCTCAAACCATTCTGAAGTTTTACTTAGCATTTAACCTAAATTTTCTCTGCTGCCACTTAAGCTCTCTCCAGTTACTTTGTCTCCTTAAATTTATGAGACCAGTTAATCCTGGTCCTCTTTACAGCACCAGAACCTTCTTTATCATGAACCTTGTCCACTTCATGGCACTGTCCCTCTTCCCTGGCATGAAGCCTGGCAGGCTTGGGTGGATTACACATAGAGGGGTTTCTGGGTTGTTTGGTGGCTATTTGAAGAATTCAGAGTCAGGCAGAAGTGCAGTGAGTGATTTGACATGAGACATTTAACTTGCATAACTTTTACCTCCTTTTTTCCTTTAAAAGTGAATTGCTTTGAGAGGAGAGGTTGTAGTGTTGCAAAAAGGACAAAGAAAGTGTTTTAAGGAAAGCAGCTCCCCACCAAACCCTGCGCTGGAGCCAGGGGGGGCTTCATCCTGCAGGTTGGTGTCCCCTGGTCTTGTTTGGAGCTGCAGCTTACTGGGGATTTATCCCCAACAAAAGTATTGGGGGTAGTGGTGTATTTCCAAACCTTTCATCATGGAGAAGGGGAATTGCAGAAGATCTCCTCCTGCCTGGCCTCAATTTCTCAAGCGATGCAACTTGTTTGGGCACAGGCTCTGCCAACAACTTGTCTCCTGCCAGGAGCTTCTTGCTAAAGTTTCTCCTACTCCTTTCACTGCTGTCACCAGCATTGCCTCCTTGTATCTTCCAAAATAGTGATGTGATCAGCAGGATTTCTCGAGTGCATTTAAAAAAGTAACGAATAGAGGAGCCAAGGTGAGATGATAAGTTAGCTGCCACTTTTCTCATTATTTTTGCTGTGTTGGAAAAACTACACATGCCAGCTGGTTAAATAAATGGCTTCGTGCTACAGGGCACTCGAGCCATAGTACTTGTAAATGTGTCTTTTCTTCTTTGTCTCCAGTAAAGTTTTTTATATGTCCTGCTTGTGCCATCTCTAGGATCACGTTAGTTGCTATAACTGTGTGAGGCTCATTCTCGGGATTATAATGTTCCACTTTGAATGGTGAACATAAGACCTGAATAGAATAGATGGCAAAAGGCTTCTCTTGCTATTTCCAGACACGTGTCTCCGTCCAAGTACAATCTGGCTAATTAAAACCCTGCAAGATCTCGAGTCCAAACGACTGCACATCTTGCACTCCTTCACCCTGAAACCTAAGCCTGCCAGATGTGCTGCAAATACAGGACTCTGCTTGTCCTCGTCTGACGGAGACCGTGAATGAGGGGGTTGGTCAGATGAACCATCTATTTATAGCTTAAGTGCAGAGTAAGAATGAGAAAGTGGAGGATTACTGGGGCGAACTGGAGCCTCGCAGCTGCTGGGCAGCTGTCTCAGGGACCCTGCGAATGAACTTCCAGCCTGGACCTGGCGGTGGCTCTGAGGTCTTCTGACTCTTAACCTCAGCCACAGGGCTGGAAATTTGGGTTTGTCTTTTGGTTGTCTTATTTTAGCTCCTTCTGTTTCTCTCCTCCTCTGCTTTCTTTTTCTCTTCCTGGTGGTTCTGGCTTTTTCATCAGTGGAGTGAAAAGAGTGCCTTGGCTTGGACAGGGTTTTGGCGTGGTGGGTTTGCCCTGAGGGCCTCGCTTGAGCTCATCCTTGAGTTCTTGAGACTGGTACAAACTCATCAACTTCCCAGAGCCCCAGAACAGCTTTTATGGATGAAGAGATCCTTCAGTGGCCCTCAAGACCCTCACAGCTTCCCCACTTACCTTCCTCATCTACAGTATCACTGCAAACGTGACGTGCAGCGCTCCTTTAGCATAGTGGACCTGCTGCAGATTATTTATCAGGGCATCATGGGCTGTCTGCTCCCATCCTCTGGTGGGGGCAGCCAAGTCTGGAGCTCTTCTTCTCCCAAAGCCCAAATGCAGACTGTGGCCTCTGTTTTGGCCAAGTGCTGAGCTCTGGAGGGCTGGTTCCCAGTGGTGGGAACAGTGGGACCAGTACCTTCACCCAGGACAGTGAGGTTCCTCCTCAAACTAACTCAACTTTGGCATCCTATTTGGGAAGATTTCTTTAAAATTCGGCTGCTGGAGGTTCCAGCGGTCCCTGAGGGACCCCCCCCCTTCCCCAGCTCACTCCTTCCATGTCCCTGTTTGTCCCCTACTCCAAGGCAGCAGCCTGGCAGTGGTCCCTCTGTTGAGAGAGCTGCTCCTTGGCATGGCTGGTGCCTGCTTGGGAGGGCATCTGGATGGAGCAGGCATTGCCAGGGAGGAAGAGCTCGGCCAAAAGCATTGTTGTTGCCTGAAATTGCCTCAGATATGAAAAGCTTTGTTCTTTTTGCTTTGAATGAGCTTTCCTGGCTTGGCAAGATGCTGCCAGCCCAAAGCTGGTTAGATCCATCCTAATAACAGTAATTGCAAATGCTGGCGTTAACTCTGAAGGGTGGATAAAATGCCTGTCCTAAACCCAGAGCTGTCAATGAATCTTCTAATCCAGGCAGTAGATCGTAGGCTCTGTTACCCACCAGTAACTCGCAGACTGTGCTGCTTTTATTGAAGGAGTAAATTGCTTTTCTTTGTGAAGAACGAGGTGAGGATCTGACCTTCCTTGCTCAAGTTGTTCAGTCGACGCATGACATGCTTGGGATGCTGAATTTATTGCCTCCCACAGTAGGGTACTGTGCTAAACATGGAAAATACCTGCCTTGCTTTCCCTCCCCTTACAGCATTTAAAATTTAGTGTGTTCTTAGGTTGCCACTGGCTGAAATGACCCCGATGGCTGTTCTCTGTTTTAATGTTGGGGAGGGTGCATAGTTTCAACTCTGACAGACAAGGTGCAGAGACTGATGAAAATCAATATGTGCAAAGCAGCGGCATCAACAGCCGTACGCGCACCGGCAAAGCTCGGCTGCTTGCAGGCTGCTCTGTGAGAGGCTAATCTGCACATTTTACTGCTCTCCATAAAACTGGCAGCCCCTGGTGTTTCTCAGAGATATACTAGGAATGTGTTTTAATAAATACGGGTGTGCTGGACGTAGGTATCGTTGTTCTAATATCACCACAGCTGTCGGGTTTGAGTGTGTCTAGTGCCTCTCCCTGCAGCTCTGAAATGGAGGTGTCTTTCTAGATGGCGTCGGGACAAAGGAGTTTTTCCTATTTTTTGCCTGAGGACAGAAATCGGAGATGGGAAGGGCTTGTACTGGTGGTGATGAGAAGGAGTGAGTGGAGCAGCAGGGGGTTGGCCCCTTGGTTAGAGCAATGAGAGTGTCCAGGGGCAGATGTGGCCCCCTGTGATGGGTGCAGTGTTCCTGTCAGATGGCTCTTGGCAGACCTGTGGACAAATTTGCTGTGTTGTCCCTTAGTAGGTGTTTCTGCCCCTTTCCTGGTGGCCCAGAGGAGCTCTAGGTAGGGCCAGGCTGGGCCAGGTTCATGGAGCACCCCTTCTTCTCCAGGCTCGGTCCAGGCAGCCCGTGATTTAGCAAAACCTCTTCAGCATCCCACGCTGCCACCTGGGATTCTTATGGTGATGCCCTGGTATGTGCCCGGCCGCGGTCCAGAGCTCGTGGCTCCTTGGTGGGGGATAAAAGGAGGGTTTGTCCAAGCTAGGGCCCCCGTGCAGCAGCAGGTGATGCTGGGGTCTGAGGCTTGAACGTGGCACCCAGTTGTGCTTGTGTGCAGGAGAGCAGGTCCAGATGATGCTCAGGATGCGGGGCTTCCTCCTGGGGACACCTGAAGATGCTGTCTTCTCCTTGCTGGTGATGAGCAGCCATCACGCAAAGCAGGCTCTGCCCCGGCAGCAGCATCGGCACGGTACTCGCTGTGGTCCTGTCATACCCAGCCGGGCTCGCGCTTGCGACATTAACCCAACCATACCTCTCCTAATGACCCTCGAGCCAGGGAAATGATGTATGGAGAGACAGCCAGCAATCCGAGAGGTGCAGGCGGGAAGGCAAGATTAATCAGGAACCGTGAGTTACTCACTCTGGATAAGGAGTGGAGCTTAGAATATAAATATTGGTACAGATAATAACGGTGACGGCGACGCTTGGGAAGTGGAAGATGGATCACCAGCTATTAGTGGGCATTATTACAGCAGCTGCAATGCATCACTCTGGAAGAATGGGACGGATACATCATGCCAGTGTATTTATTTAAAATCCCCAAACTTTTATTAAATAAATCTGTTTTTAAAAATAGAACTGCATTTAGAGAAGAAATAAAGCCCAGTTTTGCAAACAGATGTACCCTGCTGCTCCATGCTGTATAGTATAGAGATGTTGAGTGTTACAGTTTGAGCACAGTTTTACACCTAAATGTATTTGTATGTAATTAATACCCATGTTGAAAGAGACAGCTCGTAAAATAATCAAATGCTGTTTGATATTCCAGCATTTCACACTGTCCTGATCCCGTGGGGTTGACTTCAGTGGGAGCTGTTAGCAATCAGCATCTGTAGATCTAAGCACTAAAATTATTATTGTTAATTGGTATTTATTATGGGTTGAATTTTCAGAAGTGTTCTAAGACTCAAGGGCCCCTGGGGGGGTTTGTAAAGGCTCAGATGACAATTAAGTACCTAACACCATCACCTTTAAATACAAGTTGGGCACTACGCCTCGGTGATGCCTTTGAAGCCTGTGCTTGGAGGGGCATCTCCTAAGTGATGTGGGCAGTTCTGAAAATGTGACTTTTTTGCTGCTTAATGTATCTCCAATGTAAATATTATTATGGGGCTCTGCTCAGCGCTGGGGCTGAGCATCACCGAGCTGAGCGGCTGGCGAGATTGCCTTATGGTGATCAGGAGAGTCTCCCCCTCCTCTGGGAAATGTTAGATTAAAACTCACCCTGTTGACCATCAGGGCAGGGATTGTGCTTCACGGAGTCGGTGCGTCACCAAGAGAAAACTGGGTCCAGAGCTTTTAAACCTGGATGTGGTGCTGGTGGCTGGAGGGAGCACAGACCTGGGCTGAGCTCTGCCCGTGGCTGGTGCGGGTGTTGCTGCAGGTCCCTGCGCAGCCCCGGGAGTTCGGCTCAGCCCTGTCATGCTTCCCTCCTCAGCGAGGCAGGGCTGGGATGCTCCTACCTGCTGCACGGAGCCATCGGATCATTATTTAGTATCTACTTACTGCTTTGAATGGACATGGGCTCCTACAGCAGTTTGGGGGAAGGGAGAGGGTTTCTTTGGTGTGAAGGAAGCCTCTTCGTGAGAAAAAGCAAAAGCAGACCAAAAGTGAGTGCAGTGCTTTAAACATACCAAAATCCGACCCATTAAAATATAGTCTCTAAGTATAATATGGTTAAAGTCACTGACACAAGAGCTGCTCCTACAGAGGAGAGGCAGGAGATGGACAGGAGGCTGTGGGCATGTTCGGAGGCAGATGGAGCCGGACCCAGCATGATGCCGGGCTCGGTCGCGTGCGGTGGCTCAGATGGTCCCACCGGGATGCTTGGCCGGTGGGTCTGTCTCGACGGGGCCGATTAGCACCAAGCAAAAACGCTGCAGGGGCAGAGCTGGCAGACCACGGTGGACTGGGCATCGCAGGCACGCCTGGCATGGGGCTCGGACTGGCTTCTTGGCTGCGATCCCGGCTCGTGTCGAGCAGCGTTTTGCCTTTTCCAGCCTCCAGCGAGCGGAAAGAGATGTGCAGCGGGTACCGATCTGGGAAAAACAGAGACGCCTAATGCAAACGGAGAACGTGGGCTGAACATGTCAGTGCTGTGGGCCAGGAGGATTTTCTTATTGTCGTGGTTATCCTCCCTCCATGGCGCGAGAGCAGTTGTTGGTTTGCCTGATCAAGTGACAGTGAACGTACCCACTTTATTATCGCTAAATCGCTCTCCTTCTCGTTCCAGCGAACATGATCTGGGGGAGGATATTTATGACTGCGTCCCCTGTGAAGATGAAGGCGATGATATCTATGAAGATATCATCAGAGTGGAAGTTCAGCAGCCCATGGTAACAATTTATATGCATTTTTTAAAGCTATGCCTTGATGGGAGGGGAGGGGAGAGAATTCAATTAAATAAATAAGTATCCGCCAATGACAGGTGATGCTGCAGGGAAGCGAATCACTTTGCATCCTTCCTTGAAACTGGGCTGCCTCGTGAGATGTAAAAATAAGCAGAGCTGGGATGGCGCTGGCCCGGAGGGGGTTCTCCGAGGAGTTTCCCAGCTCATCCTGTCATCTGAAGGAGTTTGGGGAGGAGGAAGGAAAAGGGAGAGCTAATAAGCCCTAAAAGATAAGCTAAAAATAGTAATTCGCTGCTGAGCCAAGGCAGTGTGTGTCAGTTCAGCCCTTTCTGGGGAGGGGGAGCGCGGTGGCTCTGCCTGCTCCATCAGCCAGATGTGCCGTGTCTGCCACCGGTATTTTTAGATCGGGGCGAGCACTGACAGATCCATGTGTGGAGGATCCAGCGCTTGTTTGTGCCTGCTGCCACTCCTGCCTGGGTGTCTCAGAGCAGGTAGATGTTTGCAGCGGAGCTTTCTGGGGCAGCGGGGACCCATGTGGCTTTAGGGACAAGCACCCGCCCCCATTCATCATCTCTAAAAGCCTTTCGGTGGTGGGGAAACCCGGGTGTGCAGCATGCAGAGCCTCACGGAGGGACTTGCATTATCTCCAAGGGCTTTGGTGCAAGTATCATGCTCCAGGGATGAGCCAGGGAGGTGCTGGTGGCTCTTGCACCTCCCCAGAGGTGCTCACAGCCGCCCTCACTACCTGTGTCCCCAGCAACAAGGAGACAGGCTGCCCTGGCTTTTGCTGGTGCAGAGCTGGAAGGGACCTTTCCACCAGAGTGTGACCTTCCAAACTTTCTCCTGCCCTCTGATATCTGCTGCCCCCAGGCTTTGTTCAGACTCTAATTACTGCAAACAGCGCCCCACATACCTACCCATACCAAAGCAGGATCAATGGATGAGTTCGCTGATCAATTAAATCCCCGGAGCGGGGTGCATGGCCGTGTTGGATGAGGTGCTGGGAGACTGGGAACACAGGGTTTCACCCCACAGAGCCCGGCAGACGAGCTGAGCTGTGCGGCAGCGATGCCCACATGGTGGTTTCTCACCCATCCCAAGCCTGGCTGCAAGTGGTACCAAGACCATGACGATGGTGGTTGAGGCATTTCATCCCTTCATGCCTTGTCTGCAGCCTGAGGAGCTCCCTGCACACCGAAAACCTGTCTGGATCGAGGAGTTGGGCACAGAATATTCCCACTGATCCTGCCAAAGTACATGGAGCTGTTTGTGGACACTGGTGGCAATGCCGAAGTCAGCACAGCTCGTTGACCACCAGTGTTTTTACCAAGTTGCCATCAGTTGCAGAAGCCACTTGGCCCAAGAACTGGCCCTTAGGAAGGTTTTGGTAGGAATCTCTTGCATAAAAGGCAAAAATGGGGGAAAGCTCCCACCATGTGGGTGCCCCACAGCCAGGGTAGCACAGGATTAGGGTCAGTGAATTGGCAATTTTTCCCTGTCCCCTCCACAAAGTTTTATGTTTTCTCAGACATCTCTGAGCAGGGATGCAGGCTCTGACTCCCTTTCCCCCCCTTCCCTGAGTGGAAGAGTCTATTTTTAATTCAAGCATCCGCACATCTGTGTAAATAATGGCATTTTTGTAAGATTTGTTGGAATAGCAAGTGTGTAATGCTAATTGGTTTCTTGTATTTCTGCATGCTTCAGATTAGATATATGCAGGTAAGACACATTGATTAAAATATTGGTTTCCATCCAGCTGGTAGGTCTGAGCTGTGAGCTAAAGGGGGTGTACAGAGGGTGTCCGTTCCTGTGCATGACCATTAAAACCCCACTACTGAATCACCTCCCGAGTTCAGAGACTGCACTGACAAGTGCAGCGCCTCCCCACACGTGTTTTCAGCTCAAGAGAAGCGACTCCAGGAGTTGGGGCTTTAAGGGAGCACATGTATTATCAGATTTGACCTAAAATCATGAGAATTGGCAACCCTGGCAGGGGATTTGTGTAAGTCTAACGTATTATTTATGACCCTCTTAGGCTGTTGTGAGTTTCATCTTAAGACAAAAAAATGGGGGAAAACCAGCATTTATCTTTTATTCTTTACCTGATAGTCTTTGGTGATGTAGCTATGATAAATGCAAAAAATGTAATGCTTGCCATGTTCAAACATACTGAATAGTACAGCTGGTGTTCCTTCCTAATTTTTTTGGATAAAAATAGTTTCCTCTAACATAAACCAGTAGCAGTACTCCCCTGACTTCCCAAACTTGCACTTGTTCTGAGTTTGCCGTCACTGAAGGCTGAACTGGAGCTCGGCTCCACCTGAGCAGGTTGCTGGACCACTCTTAAGAGTATCTGACCATGCGTTGTTTCTCCTTTTTCTAGAAAATGGGAATGACAGAAGATGACAAAAGAAATTGCTGTTTGCTAGAAATCCAAGAAACTGAGGCCAAATACTACAAAACACTTGAAGACATAGAAAAGGTAGGAACTGAGGCATCTTTTCTATACCGTCGCCTTCCACATCATCACTTGATCTTGCATTAATCTTGCTGTATTAGTTCTTGCTGCGAGAGCTGGCAGATGTGACGAGGCAGGATCGATGCATTCACATGTAAAATTGCAGAGAAGGGGGATCCAGAAAACCCGTACTGACAGGCACAAATGTGCAGCCTGTAACCGTAGGAGCCAAACAGCATATTTTTTCTGATCGCTGCATATTGGAAATAGGCCGAAAACCATCCTGCCATGTCCCCCCTAGCCCGGGGTAAAAGTCTCCCGCTCCTCGCTCAGCCAGGCGGGTCTCGCTGATAAGAGACGCATTTGCAGATATCCTATCACTTTGATTGCTACGGAATTATTTCTTTATTCTGCTTGTTTTTCAAAAGTGCTGTGCTGACTTGTCATTGAAATTAATTGGATTAAAAGTAACATTTTGCTGCTTGAATTCATGGGTTTTAATTGGTTTTGATAAATTATCGTTGTGCCTTTCTTTTAAATAAAAATAAAAATGAACGCCTCAGCAAGACAGTGGAGTCGTGGATACGGCTGGAGCCTGGAGGTCGTTTCTGCTCCAAGGGAAGCAGCAGGAATGAAGAACAATAGTGAAAATCAAGCTGCCATTTCTAATCACCCTAAGGCTTTTGTTCCCTCCCCTTTCACAATTATTTGCCCCTGTCTGCTGAAAGTTCCTGCAAAGAAACTGTGAGCGAAGCTGGCACAGTGGAGTAACATATCCCATTTTCCATAAAAATGTACCAATGTACATGTCATTTATGTAAATAGCCCTTGTTCCTTAGAAACAGCCACAGCCCTCCTAGTTCAGTCTGAAGGAAGAGTTAAATTATTGCTTTAATATCCATTAAAAAGGCTTGCAAAGGCTTAGTAGGTTCTGACGGCATGTTATGGGTAGAGGGTCCTGTCTTCGATGCGCTGCATCAGGTTTTTTTTTGTAGTTACAAGTCATGTAGACGTTTCTATTAATATGTATTTGTTCAGAAAGGCATTTCCCATGTAATCACATCATCGACGCTTTTTCAAGGGCAAAATTCTAGTGGGATAATCAAAAAGCTGAAAAGATGCTTCGGAGCTTTTCCCAACTGCTGCCAAGGACTGCAGCGAGGTGAAGAAACTGTGTGCATTTAAAGCCCTTTCCTGCAGATTTAGCAGGAGAGGGGGCTGCGCGGTGGGGACTTGCATCTTCCCATGCCTGGAAGTGCTGTGAGGGCCAAGGGGAGCTTGGGGGAAGATGCCCCCACGGGAGTTCCTGGCTCCTGCTTGGGTCCCAACAAAAGGAGTGTGGCCAGCAGGTCGAGGGAGGTCATCCTCCCCCTCCACTCTGCCCTGGTGAGGCTGCACCTGGAGTACTGGGTCCAGTTCTGGGCTCCCCAGTGCAAGAAGGACAGGGAACTGCTGGAGAGGGCACAGCAAAGGGCTACAAAGATGATTAGAGGGTTGGAACGTCTTTCTTATGAGGAAAGGCTGAGGGACTTGGGTCTTTTTAGTCTGGAATAGAGAAGACTGAGGGCGGACCTCATCAATGCTTATAGATATTTTCAAGGGAGGGTGCCGGGAGGATGGGACCAGTGGTGCCCAGTGATAGGACAAGAGGCAACAGGCACAGACTTGAACATAGGAAGTTCCATCTAAACATGAGGAGGACCTTCTTTCCTTTGAGGGTGGCAGAGCACTGGCACAGGCTGCCCAGAGAGGTGGTGGAGTCTCCGACTCTGGAGACATTCCAAACCCGCCTGGACGCCATCCTGTGCAACCTGCTGTGGGTGACCCTGCTCTGGCAGGGGGGTTGGACGAGATGATCTCCAGAGGTCCCTGCCAACCCCGGGATTCTGTGATTCTGTTGTCGTTCGTCTGCCTTTGCAAGTGCTTAAATTCCTTAAAACCTGGCTTCTCCCTGCCCAGGTAAATGCAAATGGTGAAGCAGGGAAAAATACCTCCCTTGCACAAAAAAACCCCTTGCTTACTCCTCTCCGGTATTTCAATCCCTTTTCCATTTACCTTTTGCAGAACTATATGAACCCACTGAGGCTGGTACTGACTCCCCAAGACATGGAAGCTATTTTTATCAATTTGGAGGTAACGGCGGAGACATTGTGGCTTAAAGCTTTGCTCTTTTCACAGCAGCTCAGCCACCTTCCTGCTTAAGAGCGAGCTTTCAGATTTCACGTTAGATTTGTGCATTCACCTGTAGTGGTTCAGCGCTTCATGTGCTGTGGAGCTTGAACAGGTTTAGGAGATATTCTTTAACACTCAATTTAGAGTTGGGGATTATATGAACTCTAGGTAAGAAAACAATTTTATACGGAGGATGTTCCAGGGCTGGGGCTCTGTCTTTTAGCTGTACTTAGAGGTGGTTTGGGCACAGCGTGGTGAAGGGATTTATTTCTACGCTGGCTTGCATGGCATCTGGGTTGGAGCCTGCCCATCTCCTCTGCTCCCTCCTGACCTGCAAAAGGGACTTTAATACATGGAAATCCTGGGGCATTTATCACTGTATAACCTCCTGGCGGAATTACACCCTTGCACTCCTGGCCATTTAGGGCTGCATGTCACTAGAACGACTTATTTAAAAATGGCTAAAAAGAGAAAAAAAAGAAAAGAAAATGAGTGCCTGATTAAGTAGTGAATGTGCATTTCTTTAGGCTCTGTTTGCCCATCTGCTTTGGATGTGTTTAAAGTATTGATTGTTTCTTCGTTTTAGGACCTAATTAAAGTGCACTTCAGTTTCCTGAGAGCCATCGACCTCTCTATGATGTCTGGAGGAAGCAGCCTGGCAAAAGTGTTTCTGGAATTCAAAGAGAGGTAAAGGAAACCTGGTCTTCAGGCAGCTCCAGTGTTCACAGCTGTGGGTTCATATCTGCGGGGCCCGTCTCAGAGTTTGGGGCAGAAATGCCTGTTTTGTATCCTGCTGTCAGGGAGCCAGAACGTCGCTCGGTGCCAACACTTAAGTAGCCAAATCCAGCCACAACCGTGCCAGGTCTCCCAGGGGCAGAGCCTGGGACATCTCCTCTCCGACCGACCGGGCGAAATCGGTTTGGCTCCCAGGGATGCTTGTTCCTGCAAGCCCGTGTCTGCACCTGAATTTTGCTGGGCTTATGGCATCCCATGTGGGACCAGCTGTTTTGGAGGCTGAGCGTACAGTGCATTTACAGGGATGTATCAGAGGGGATAAATGTGAGAATGCTACAGCTACGGTGAGCCAGAATGGAGTAAAACCTCACTCGCCTTCAAGGGTTGAGCGTAGTCTTCTCCTGCAAGCAGCAGCGGGGCTTTGAGGGCCTGTGATGTGGTGGAATGGCTCCTTCGCACGGGAGACGTCGCTCTGGTTAGATCAAAGTGATTGCTCACTCTAAAAAATCGCCTGTTTGGCACTGCTCTTGTCCCGCACCTATTGCATGATGAATACATGTAAAAGTTGCTTGCGCAGACATAATAGATTCTGTGTTTTGGCAGCTGCAAGCAGGAGTACCCCAGAACACAAAGATAAGGTTAATAAAAGCCTTTAATATCCTTAATACTAATCAAAGGCCTGATTCATTGTGGAATCGTGCCAGGGTGTTATTTCACTGTGATTAAACCAGTGTCTAGACACAGAAATGCCATTCAGAAGTCAATAACTCCAGAAATACCATCTGCATTAATAATACACCTCAGGTCAGATATTCCATCGTTCACAGCGCCTCTTTCTAGAAAGGGATTAAATAAAAAAAAAAGTTTGCAAAGAAGAATGCAAATAATTTAAAAATACTCATAAAACTCGCTTAGGTGATTTTGATCTCCTAATTCCTGGCTCGGCTCCGTGTGTGCCGGTGCCATCCCCAGGGCAAAGCGGTGCATGCAGAGAGCAAGGAAGGGACACGGGAGGAGTTGTAGAGGTGGCATTGCTCCCCAGGGAGATCCACGTGGCTGTGCAGGAGCACAAGGCTCGGTTTTGGGCTGAAAGCCTTTAAATAAATGTTTGCTTCTGTTAATTTGCTGGTGGAAGCTCAGCAGAGCGCTTGTTGCTGATGGGTTTCCTGCAGGTGGTTGAATGAACCGGCCCAGTTCCTAAGGGAGTTTGCAAGCAATTTTTTGAAGGACTTAAAAGCCTTCCTGAGAGGTGAATGAAGGAGCCAGACCAATGGCTGCGAGATCATGACAGCAGCTCCAAAGCTGCATTCAGTCAGTGGGAGTCTTGGGGACCTCAGCGTCGTGGGAAACCTGCTCGTGGGGTGATTTGGCTTGGAGAAGACCCCAAAACTGGGCTGTCGGGGATGAAGAGTTTGGAGCAACCTGATGAAATAGGCGGGGTCCATTCCAATGTCGGGAAAGACGATATCACAGTTTGCAGCAAGGAAATGGGAGTGCAGGAGGAGAAAGGGAGCTCACCTGGAAAGACAGTGTTGTCCCACCGAAAAGGGCGTGTGAACCTCCAGAGTCCCCGCTTGGTCCCTGTATATAACACCTTCCTCCATCAAATGTGTCTGTGACAAACAGCTCTCACTTCCCTACGCATCCTCAGAGATGTCCCAGCAAAATGATGTATTGCTCCTCCACTTTGCAGAGATTTTTTTTTTTGGAAGGAAATAGTTTGTAAATCTCTTTCTCTGAGAGCTGGAGTTTGAATTTATGCTCCTGAAGCCTCTTTGAAACTCTCCAAGTGCTGGCAAGGTAGATATTATTGTGCATGTTCGGAAGTTGTCAAGGGGAAAAGGCAGAAGAATAATCTGTACTGGCTGCTGCTCCGCCAGGGACTGCAGCTCCCATAAATCTCTCTGTTCAGTTCCCCGCCGGGGTCTGAGAGTCCCACGTTTACGGAGCGACACCGGGTCAGGTGCACCCAGATCATCTCCATCGAGAGATGAGCCCCCGAAATAATGGATGAGTTGCGGCGTGTGATGGAATATGTGTCTTATCAGCAGCAATACAGTTAACGGCAAGGAAGGGAGGGAAAACCCAAGCCTGTCATGCAGGATTAATGAGTGAACTGGAGGAAAAAGGGGGAATCCACAGCAAAACGGCTCTGTCCGTGTCAGGTGTTTAAATTTATAGCCCAGGGTGTCTATACAGAGCTTCACTGTGTTTCCAAAGGCTGTGACAACCTTCTTTCCGCAAATTACCCCGTCTCTTGATCTCTAGGTCCCTGTGGCCCATCCTGCAAGGAGCAACGAGCTTTCCAAAACACGTCCTTGGGGTTTAAGGGGAATTGAAGCCTCTCGTTCTCTGATGAGGTGCAAATTATTATCACCCATGTCCATTCTGGGCACTTCTCGAGAATCAAAGTGTTTCTTGCCTTCTTCCTTAGTTGGTGAAATATCCAGAAACCCTCAGAGAGAGGGGCACATATCAGATACAGTGGTGGCAATCTTTTTTTGGGCTGTAAGCAGCTGTGACTCGGGGAATAAAGGGTTTTTGGGAGACAAATACATGAGCTTGAGTGAGCTGCATTGGGAAACGCTCTCAGGAACAGGATTTTTATTGTCATTTGGTCTTGAAGCACATCCCTGCTCTGTCTTCGTGAGCCCTGGGGTTAACATGGCACAGCCGGAAAACCAGCACGTGGCCGTCGGGGTGGCACGGCGCCTGTTGAGACATCAAGGGGATTATGGCGATGGTGTAGCCGTGAGAAAAAGCCGACTCACAGCCGAGGAGCCGTGGGGTTGGATTGCAGAGGTTCAATTCTTGTCCCCTCCTGGTGTTCATCCACAGACCCTCGCTGGGGTCAGAGCTGCTCCTGGGGAGGGGCGAGCACCGGCCCTGACCGGCAGCTTGGGCAGGGATGGGGTCCCAGCTCTTCACTGTTTCTTTTCATATTTGGCCTGTTGTACCTGGGATGCGATACCTCTTGTAGAGCCACTTTGTAACCTGCTCTGAGAAAAGTCTTTTGGTGTGGAGCTGGGTTTCGCTTTATTGTCATGGTGCTCCAAAAGCGGGGTTTTTGGGTGGCGTAGCTAAGTATCTCACAGTCAGGAGTGGGGGGATGAGCCGTCCTACCTCCAAAAACTGGCTCCTCTGGCTGCTTGGCCCCCTCTGCTCGTCATGAGCTGAATCGTCCCCACAGGCTCCAGCGCTGGAAATTTCAAAAGATTTAAATGTTAAAAAGCCATACCGTAAAAGAGTGTTAATACTTTGCTAAGCAGTTATATGGGGGAATAGCTGTTTGCCTTGTCCTTTCCCTGTGTATAAGTATATATATCTTTTATAACAGGTTATAACTGCTAGCAAGTGTTTCCGATTAAATTTGTGATTTCCCCCTCTACAGGCTGCTGATTTACGGCAAGTACTGCAGCCACATGGAGTACGCCCAGAACACGCTCAACCACCTCCTCGCCAACAGGGAGGACGTCAGGCAGAAGGTGGAGGTGAGCGGGCAGGGGGCGGCAGGGCCGAGAGCTGCCCACCCCCCTTGTGACAGGTTTTGGAAGGACTTGCTGGAGCTGAGAATGGCGTGTCGGGAATGTTTGATTTAGCAAGAATGGGAAGGGATGTGGGGGTGAGTCTGTGCTGCCCAGAGAGGGAGCAAAGCTGGGGGTTATCGTGTCTTGGTCCCCTGCTTGCCCCTTCATCTCCCTGCCAGACACACTGTCCTTCCTCCCCCAGGTTTATCCGAGTTAAACCAAGCCGAGTGGGACTGTGGACAAATTCCTCTCTGAGTCGCGCAGGGAGACCCAAAGGCCCCGAGCGTCCCCAAGCCAGGAGCCGAGTGGCTTTCCAAGGTCACACGCAGCATTGGGGACAGTCAGAGGCGAGCCCAGGTCCCCAGGCGAACGCCCAGATTACTCCCCTGTCCTCCTTCCCCAGTGTAAAGGCTTAGTGTGAATAAGGGCTGATCCGGATATTAAGTAAATCAAAGAAGCCCCAGAAGGGATGTGTTGTTTGAGCTGCTGTTTCTACCCATCTTTAATTCCTGCTTTGGTTTTGATGCTAATCTGAATTTGCTGGGCTGTATGTACACGTTACCTCGTTTTCTACAAACGCTCTTTGATTTTCCCTGTAAAGTAGCAACCCAGTTTAGGGATAAAACTGCATTTAATCATTTTTAAAAATGTGTTCTCTGGATCGTGCATCAAGCCGGTGGCTGTAGCATCCGGTTGCCCCCATAGTTTTCCTTTCTCTCCCTCTCTCCTGGCAGCTCCGCTCATCTTCCTTGGGGGGGGCGGAACGCAGGGGGTCTCAGCAGAGTCACGTATCTAAATGGGTCTGGGCGAAGGCAGCAGTCGCAAAACTTCCTGCGATCACATTAGCTCATCTTAATGACTTAATGCTTATCAGCCAAGCCCCAGCAACTGTCTGCGTGCTTGCTCCCAGCCCCTCGCAAATAAAATGCATTAGTTCAAACCATCGAGGAGGTGAGTTAAGCTAATGCGTTTCATTTGACATTTCCCGAGGTCTGAGAGCATTCGTGTGCTCCCCTAATGAGCAGTATCTCATTAAGCTGGAGGAGCTCAGTTGCATGAGAATGTCTGTATTTTAGGGCCCAGCCCCTGTGTTTTATTCCTCGATAACCTCTGCGGTGGGACCCTGGCACCAGCTGGGTGCGTGCAGGGACCACGAGCCATTTCTCATCCAAACTGAGTTTACAGAAGCAAAACGTTATGGTCACAGGACATTGGAGGCTTTTCCTGTGGGGGAACCGTTGTTTTCCCCCAGCTGCTTCACCACTCACGTATTGATTTCTTTAATAGGAATGCACACTAAAAGTTCAAGATGGGAAATTTAAATTGCAAGATCTGCTGGTGGTTCCAATGCAAAGAGTTTTGAAATATCATCTCCTGTTAAAAGTAAGTGTTTCAGCGTTGGCACTTCTCTCCAGCTGCCATCCTCGCTGTAGCATCTTTCAGCTTTTACAGTGGAGAGTGAATGATTGCCAAATGTAGACTGAGGGGGGTTTTTTTCCCTTCAAATGAAATAATTACTAGCGCTACTTAACATGACATAATATTTGTGCTGCCTCTTAAAGTACAGTGACCTAGGCTAATTCTGCACTTGTTAGCCACGAGAGGCAGTTAATGAATATAAAATAAGCTTGCATATAATCTGATTATGTGTGAAATTCCTCCCGTCAACTCCGTGTAACAGATCTCTCGAGCACCAGCCGCTTGGCGTGTTCCCCATCCTACGGCTGCGGCCGCAGCCACCGGCCCCGGCGTCCCTGCCACCACCCTGACAGCAGGCAGCCACTGCCCATGGGTCATAGCCCGCCCGGCGCAGGCAGGGTGTGGGCAGCTTTCCTAGCACACCCAAACTCTTTATTTTTATTATTTTTATTTTTTTTTCAGGAGCTGCTCAGCCATTCGTCTGACCGACCAGAGAAGCAGCAGCTGAAGGAGGCTCTGGAGGCGATGCAGGTACGGGAGGGCGAGAGCGGCGGTGGGGGCTGCGCTGGGCTCGGGGCGAACAGAGCGCGGGACCCCTCTGCTTCTGCACAACATAAACTTAGGGGGAAGAACCGTCCAACAGCTCGAGGGAAGGCAGCATCTCCTCCTTTTGGACATGCGTGTGTATATTGATTGCCATTTGATGCGATTGCTTCGCTGCAGATCTGTAGGCATCGCTGTTATCTTCCTCCTTAAGCAGCTGTGGAAGCTGGTATTTGTTGACAAGTTACGACTTTTCACTAATTACTATTGTGTGTAAAGAGGCTGTGCCAGATTCGGCTCTTGTTTTTGCTGGGAGGGATCTGGAGGAACTCCAGTCGCATCAGCAAATTGGGGCGTATTGCAGAAACAGGAGAGAGCATTGCCTGCATGCCGTTTTCCAGGCACTGGTTGGGAATCCTTTCATCCAAGTATTATTTTTTTTATTAAGGGGAAACGCTTTTTCCGCAAATGAAGACTTCTGGTGTCAAAATTTTGCTTTGTTTGAAGCTTTTTTTTGAGCTGAACCCCCCAAGATCTCAGGAAAACCATCAGCAACAAAAAATAAAATCATCCAAACGTTTTCTGGCTTGGACACGTTCCCCCCCTGCCCCTTGCACTCCCACCGCGGGACCATCGTCAGCAGAATCTGACTTGAGGATGGTCATTAACTCCAGGTTTTCTGTCCGGAGAGCGCCGCGGGATTCGTGCCTGGGCTCGCTACCGTGTTCTCAGGTCACTTTGTTTTCTGCCTCTGAGCCACAGATTTTGTAACCGCACTGCATTTCCCAGCACTTACATAAGTTGGGTGACCTTTTCAGCCGTTGTCCCTGCAAGCCCGGGAATCCAGAGCCGATATGTAGGTCGCTTTAAAGTTAAGGTTGTTTGAAGGACGTTGCATTCGCAGCCCGCTGCCGCGCAACACGTCGCTGTGGCCTCAAACGAGCACTAAACCTGGTGACAGTTGTTAAACTGTTATGGCCTCATAATACGGCACCCACCGATACCACTGCTAATAAATAAGTGTATATACGCTGCGGCTGCACTGCCGACTCAGCATTTTTTTGGAGGAAGCTGCCAATAGCCATCAGCCAGGTTTCTCTGTTTCATCTCTCTCGCAGGAGAGCGCAGGTGCAGTTCAGACGGCGCTGGGCTCGGCAGGGGCATAGGAAGCCATG
Source organism: Burhinus bistriatus (assembly GCA_013397275.1). Taxonomy (NCBI): domain Eukaryota; kingdom Metazoa; phylum Chordata; class Aves; order Charadriiformes; family Burhinidae; genus Burhinus; species Burhinus bistriatus. Next base: position 107,006 of record VYXH01006174.1, on the reverse strand, counting down.
CCGTTTGGTTTTAATTGATCTGTAAACCCAGGCTTAACTTACAAGTAATGTTTTTCATCACGGTTCCAGCCTTGCTGTCTGCCGTGCTGGTAGGCGGCAGACACTGCTGCCGTCTGGGGCGAGAGCCGTGCGTGGGGGGGTGAATAGAGCTGCGTTTCCCAAAGGGATTCACCTCCCTTTTATTTTGCACAGGTTGTTGTTTGCGCAAGGCAGGGGCAGGATTTGCACCAAAAAAAATCGCACGGGAGGGTGTTCGGTGCAGGTACCAACCTTCCACCTGAGTACGCAGAACCGAGCCCCTGGGTGATGGTGGGGGCAAGGCAGGTTCCCAGTTAAATCCCGCAGCCCAGGTTTGCACGTTGCTGTTCCTGTGTCAAGTCACGGTTTATCCTGGGCTTGTGTTTCCCCTTCGCGTAGGAGGTGGCCAGCTCAGCAGGAGGGAGCTGAGCCCAATGCTCCAGTGTGGTGGAGGATGCTGCTTGATAAGGCTTTTGGGTTTGTCGTTCCTCATAACCATCCCTGCCACCGGCCCGGTGGGGTATTTTGTGATGTTACAAGTATTGTCACATAGATTTGTGATTATCATCTGCGATTAACCCTTCTTATGTTGGGAAGCTGAGGAAGGTCTGACCCGGAGGGGATGTCTTAAAAAATCCCATCTTGAGATTTAATCCAAGTTGACAAGAGCTATTGTTGAGGACAAGGAGGCAAGGAGCAGATAAGAAGCAAACAGGCACAGACAATACGCTCCGAAGGGTGTGAGGAGTTGTTTTAGTGGAAGGGATAGGGTTCTTTCTCTTTGATGGGTCAAAATTTGGGTAAGCAAGGAATTTTTCAGGGCAGAACAAACTCAATCGAGCATCGCCTTATTTTACAACATAGCCTTTGTGTGGTGGGAGATGCTGGAGGCCCAGAGGTGTTGGAGATGGGGATGCTCTCGCGGGGTGTCCCCAGGAAGGACGGAGCGTGAGCATCCCAGCACTCTCACCAGCTCGGCTGCGATCCGGAGCAGCCAGGGAGGTCTGCTGGAAGCAACTGGGGCAGAGCCAGGTCAAATGCTGTTCACAGCTAATGTGCAGCCGGGTGTCCAAAGCAGTTATTTTACAGACGTGGGTGTTTCGACAGCAGAGACTGTCTCGCAGCTTTTGTATCCGGGGAGGATGAAGGGGATTACGGTGATGAAAGCTGGGAGGGAAGGATGCTGCCGGGGCAGGGGGTGCCTGGCTGCTCGCCCGGGCTCTCGCCAGGTAAAAGCCGTGGGTCACGTTTGCTGGGCTGCACTGGATTCGTGCATTGCCCTCTTCTGGGAAATGGGAAAAATGGCAGCATCTGCCTGGTTCAGCAATGCAAGCACAAAAAAACCTTTTGCTCCCGGTGTCCCAGGCTGTTGCTTGAATCCTGGTCTGAGTCTGGAGGGGAGTGCAGCTTTGGGGAGCCGGGCTCGTATGTTTTCTGCTTTGGTAAGGTACTAGTTTCATCTGGAAAATAAAAATCAGTATTCACTTTTCTTTTAAGGACTTGGCCATGTACATAAATGAAGTAAAGAGGGACAAAGAGACTTTAAAGAAAATAAGTGAATTTCAGAGCTCCATAGAAAATCTGGTAAGTTGGACAATCCTCTTGCTCCTACAGTTTATTATTAACATATTTGCTTTTTCTGTGCAATTACTACTGAATCTGACGTGCTACCCAAGGAATATTCCCCGTGTGTTCGGACACTCCCTCGTCATTGACAGTGTTTTTGCTGACGGTGCAGAATGGGTTGCCGCATTACAAAACTGATTTGACTGTGATGAAGGGTGACTTCTCTTGGTGGTGTTACACTGAAAAAGTTTCTCCGACCTTTTCTTATGTTATTAGTGTAGGGGGGACCTGAGAATTCCCTAAATCAACTATCTGTCTGTTATTTAAAGTGGATTTTCTTTTGCTGTTAAGAGGACAGAGGTTAACTGACACTGTACCAAGGCCCGTTTGGAGGAGAAGGGCACATGTAATATGCACCTAATCCCAAAATCTCAACCAGATGCTTTAAGGACAATCTCATCCTCCAGACTGCAGAGGTATCAAACACTTGGTCCCATTACTGTGCATCAGCTGACCCTGTGCAAACCATCACTCACTTTAGCCCCGAACAAGCCCATTAATTTAATATTCAGTGGCCGAGCTTCAAGCTAACGAGCTTTTTCCCACATTTGCCGGGGGGTGGGAGGGGAGGGCTGGTCAGCTGCGGGCGCAGCTGCTCTGCTGTCACGCTTTACGCTGGGGTAATGCAATTTGGGGGCTGACACCTGAGATGCTTCCAAAGGGCTGATGGAGGGAGATGCGGGGGGCTGCCCATCCCGAGGGCTTCCCAGAGGGGGCCTGGGTTTGGGGCGGCTTTAAGCCTTGACTTCATTTGAAAACAATCGACTTTTAATTGATGGTTATTTAACAGACGGAGACAAAATCCTTAGTTTTCAAGAGAAACCTGCAAAAAATTCTCCAGTGGGATATGGGCTGTTGCGGCTCACAGGTTTTGATTGAAGCAGTCATGATAATCCTGATCTGTGTGCACAATCAGACGTCATGCTCCGTGAAAACGGGAATGTAAATGGGGGCATGAAGCAGCCGCTTCGCCTCCTTTCAGCAGGTTTGACAGGCGGGAGATGAGATGTTAGCAAAGCAGTCACTCCTGTCCGCAGATCAATCCCACGCACGTTCTGCTCGGTGTTTCCTTTCATTGCACCGGGCGGAACGTTGTGGAGTGGTTGGTGTTATGTATACAGAGCCTGCATGGCACAGCAATGAAATTATTATGGACTACACACACAGCTGTGTGAAATACTTATTTTCCTGATCAGCAGTGCTGTTTCACAATGTTTTTTTCCCTGTAAGAACTGTGCAAGGGGACCGATTCCCATGGCTCAGCAGCCGTGCAGCACCAAGCGACACTGGCAAGGGCCTTTGGGCTGAAAGACAAACGGCCCAAACCCTTGGGTTGGGTTCCAGCCTCCCCAAAATGTCCAGTCTTGGTTCAGGATGGGAATCAAAACTACAAAAGCCCTGGTTCTGGTTTTGTAGAAATCGTTGGAAAATAGCTTATTTTGTGGAGGTTTTGCTTTCTGGATCCCAAACTTTGCAAAAATGCTTTGACTGCTGAGCCTTGACCTGGGGTGCTGGTGCTGGAGCTCCGGGGATCTCCCATGGTCCCGTTCCTGATGTCAGGGCCATGCTCGTGCACAAGCTCCCCTTGGCGAGGGTGATGCTGTTCCCAGGAGCTTCTGCAGCTGGAGACAGGGCGGGGGGGATGCCCCCAGCACACCCTGCCATCCCGGCAGGTTTGGGTTTGTCTCCACCTCTCCAAAGCATCGCCCCAGCCCTGGCTGCGGATCTCAGCCCTGCTTTGCTTTCTGCAGCAAGTGAAGCTGGAGGAGTTTGGGAGGCCGAAGATCGACGGCGAGCTGAAGGTCCGCTCCATAGTCAACCACACCAAGCAGGACAGGTGAGGGAGCAACGGCGCTCAGAATTTTTCCCAAACTAAATGTGCCTTTGTTGGGTGATTCCCCTTGTGCTCATTTATTCAATTATTGCCTCAAATTGCACTGACAGAAACCACCGTCAGTGTGAAGTTACAGCAGGGTTAGGGCATTGAGCTGCGCTGGTTGGGCAGCTCTGCGGAGCTTTCCAAGTACTTCCCCTTGAATGGGGACTTTAATGAGGTGTTTGACTCATTTGCTTGTTTATTTGCTTGCTTTGGGCAGGTATTTATTTTTATTTGATAAAGTGGTGATTGTGTGCAAAAGGAAAGGATACAATTACGAGCTGAAAGAAATTATTGAGCTGCTCTTCCACAAGATGACTGACGACCCTATGAATAACAAGGACATTAAGAAGGTAGGTGGACCGGGGATTAGCTCTGCTGGAGAGCGTTTTGGAACTGTTTGGGCCAATCCTTGGGTAGTACATTCTTATTAGCCTTTTAAAATAGAAACAGAGCTTGCAAGAAGCTGGAAAATAAATGCTCAGCTTTCAGGCAAGCCTTACAGAGCACTGGGAAATGTTTATTAATGTGGGGCTGGGCTTGATCCTTGACCCGTGTCCTTGCAAAACAGCCCTGAAGAGGTTGGGATGATGGGAGTTAGGAGAGAGGAAGCTGCTCCCTGCTTTCTGGCCCGCCGGCAGCGAGGGACGGGGCGGAGAGGAGGGCAGGGAGGGAAGGTCCGTGCGGATGCACTCATTCCCATGAGGCGTGGGGTGGAGGAGCCTGGGAGGGCAGCCTGAGCATTGCCAACCAGCCTGCCAAAATCTGCACTCGGAGCATGGTTGCCACTGAAAGAACATAATTTTGCTGGTGGTTTGAGGTTTAGTCTGCAGCCACGAAGGAAAACTTCCCAGCTATCCGTTTAGCAGAGACCCATTAGCTTAATCCACTTACATGCAGTGGGAAGAGGTATTGTACAGATGGGATAAGTGACATTTGGGTAAGAATAGCCAATTTTGCCACTTGGATGCTGAAGAAATGCCGTTAGCTTTGTGTTTTAATGAAATATATTTCCACTTTGCTCTCCTATGCTTTCTAGTCTCATGGAAAAATGGTAAGCAAAGCACACAATTTTCTCTCGTGTTTTTCTGTGCAATGTTGTAATGAGACAGGCAGAGCATATGTGCAGTGGGCAGGTCAGATGTTCCTCCTGGGCTGTCAGTTGCTGTCAGGGAGAGATATAATGGCTGGGGAGGATCCAGTGGAGCAGAAAAATCTGGGTTGTCTCATCTGCCACCATAAAATCCTATTTGGCCCTGGTGCACAGTGCCAAGCTGATTCAGGCATCATTAGTTGTGATGTGTTAGAGAAACACGGAGCTCTTCTGCCTCCTTCCCCACTGTTACCTATGCAAGGGTTCAGCAGCCCTTCGGAAGAAGGGGCAGGGGCAGGCACTGAGAGCGGTTATTAAGATGCCCGAATGAAAGTGCGGTGCTTTGTGCTGCTCAGCCGCTGGGAGCACAGCGGTCCGATCAGCGCTCTCGTTTTCTCTTGCAGTGGTCCTACGGCTTCTACCTAATTCACCTTCAGGGCAAGCAGGGCTTCCAGTTCTTCTGCAAGACGGAGGAAATGAAGAGGAAGTGGATGGAGCAGTTTGAAATGGCAATGTGAGCACGAGTGGCTGCTCTAGCCCTGGCGTGCAGTTGCCAGGCACGGGAGCATTGTCTTGGACCAGCAGGTCACTGGCCACCAGCTCTGGTAGCAAAGCCTGTGATGGCAAAGCTCACGTGGGCTTGCTGGATGGGTCCCTGTGCAAGGGGAGCTTGGGTCCAGCATGAAATCATCTACCCTGAGCGTCTGCACCAGGGCATGGGTGGTGCATCTCTGAAATGACACCTTGCCATGGTGTCAGGCCGTGCGTGGAGCACCGAGCTGGGGCTGGATGGCGGCGTTGCAGGAGGAGGGCTGCTGCTGCGGGGAGCCAGTCCTGAGCAGAGCAGGAGTTGGCCCCACGCGGGTCTGGGCTGTTGATTGACTCGGGCAAGGGCCAGATCCATGAATGTTGTCCCAGGGGCAGGCTGATGGGCAAAATCCTTTCTTTGCACAAACCCCGAGTCTGCTTTCACGCTTGCTTTCATATCTGTTGGTGTGGTTTCCCAACGTTGACTGAAATGCAAACAGCAGCTGCTGTGACGGGTCACGAGTGCAGCGTGACTTGTAGGGCCAGGTCGATAACTGCCCGGTCCTTTCCCTTAGGTCCAACATAAAGCCAGAGAAAGCCAATGCAAATCACCATAACTTTCAGATGTACACATTTGAAAAGACTACCAACTGCAAAGCCTGCAGGATGTTCCTAAGGTGAGCAACATCCAGCCAGCTTTTCTGCGTCTGCATTAAAGCATGGAAAGAAAATCTCAAAGCTGGGGCTGAATTAGGACTTTCTGACTTCTTTTTTGCACAGAGGAACCTTCTACCAGGGCTATCTTTGCCCCAAATGTGGAGCGGGTGCTCATAAGGAGTGCTTGGAGATCATTCCTCCCTGCAAGATCGGTGAGTTACTTCACATCGTGAGCAGCTTGTGCCAAGGAGGTGAATGAATGTGAACGATCTGAAAGATTCGCTCTATGAAGCACTAATGCTTGGTAATGCATAAAAAAATCTAAGTACGCTCCCACCCACCTCCCAGGGCTGTAATTCACATTGGCCGGTGGTTTAAAAAACAAACCGACCAGCCAAAACCCCCCAAAACAAAGAGCTGAGTCCCACCTATGTCAGAGGATCACAGCAGCTCTGTGTGGGACGCACCCAGCCCTCATGCCGGGAGGGCGTTTAAAACGGATGATGAATTCTTCATCGGAAGATGTTGGTTAGTGAAAGCGGGAGGGTCTGCGCCAGGAATCATGTTTCCGATGAGGAGAGACCTCGTCTTCTCATCCTAAACACCCCGTAGTACAGCAAAAATTTGTGTCCTTGGTCTAAATTTGGCAAACCTGTGACTCGTCTCTGCTCGCCTGGCTCAGAGCCCTGGCGCTGCTCGTACTGTCGCGGGGTGGCTTCAGGGAGGTTTTGGGTGGGGAGTGGAGGGAGGAAGAGCAAAATTGCAGAAATTTGAGAAAATGTCCTTGTCCGGCTCCAGTCCCTCCCCAGGTCTTGCCCACCCAGTGCGGAGCAATGGCTCGAGTGTCCCCAGCCTCTGCTTTGTGCTTCCTTCATCAAGTTCAAGCACTGATGCTGGTTTATTGATAGTCACAGCATCAAGAGAAAGAGAAAATGGGGTTTGTTGCCTGTTAAATTAACCACCTATTTCACCGCTTCTCTTGCAGGCTCTTCAGCAGACCAGGTGCGTTGTTTGATGGCCCTTTTCCTGCATCCCCTTCTGCCTTGGGCAGAGCCTGTATCCTTGCTAGGTCTGGGTGCGGGCAGCTTGTGGGTGTCCCAGCAGCCTGGGGGCAGGACTGGAGACCGATGGCCTCTTCTCCAGCCTAAAACTGACCCGGTTTGTGCAGCACCACAGCCCTTGGGAAGTGCCAGCGCCCAGCTGGGGTGGGCACCATGGGCTGGGAGGTACCAGGGAGGTTTCAGGAGAGGGTTTCTCATCCCGGTGGTGAGACCGCTGTGCCCTCACGGAGACTTTTTCCTCTCTCTCTGCAGGATTCACTGAGTGCTGGACCTGGTAAGGGCATTACTGTATTGCAGGAGGGCAAGTAGAGACAGTGTCTTGATTGTGGCTGCAGGTGTCCTTAACGTTGAGCACGTGGGAGGGGGAAGCTCCTTCCGAAACCAGAAAGGAGCATTAGTAGCTGCAGAAGGGTCCTGTGCCGCTCTCACAGCAAGCGATGGGGTGCCGAGGTCTCTCCTGTCCCGGCTCCCCAAAGCAGCAGGTCGGGGCTCCTGCGGGAAGACCCGGGTCCTCCCTGGGCTCGGCCCTCGCCTGCTGCACCCCATCGTTTCTTTGGGTGCGTTTGTGCCCCTGGCCTGCTCTGCTGTGCGGGCAGAGCTTCTGCACGTCACACCGGTGACAGAGGAGAGCCTGGCGAATTTCCTTGTGCCAAATCATCGTTCAAAGCGGACCAAACGCATCCGGCAGCTTGTTGATGAAGGGGAGCATCTTCCTGCCGGTGTGTCCGGTGTGCTGCGGGGATGTGCAGCTCCAGGCGCTGCTCTCTGACGGGGCCGTTAGTCGTGATGGTTACCGCAATATTTTTTTATTTTTTTCCTTTGCTTAAAACTAACCTAGACAGAGTGCTGGGCCTGCCCTGCCCATGCTCTGGCTTGAAGGAGAAGGAACAATTTGTTTTTGTGCTTTTTCTGATGGAAGGAAAGCCAAGCCTGGCAAAAAGAAACCCGAATCAAGTTGGTGGTTAAAAAAAGAAAGCACAGAGTGCTCTCGCTGGGCAGGGAGAGGCAGAGGTGGGGAAGCATTTTGAAGATAAACACTGTGGTTTTAGTGGAGTTGGGGAAGCTTATTTAACATGCAGTTGTTTGCGAGACAGCTGGACTTTGGCTGCGAGCTTCAGGGGCATTTGGGTCCCAGGTCTGGCTGAAATTCAGTGGAAGCCGAGTGTTCGCTGGTCCCTTTTGCAAGCACGGGTGTCACCGCTGAACCCGGCGGGGTTTGGTGCTGGCCGGGCATTGCCTAACGAGAGCTGGTCTGCAATGATGAGGCGAGCTTCAAGTCCAGGAGTTGGAGCTTTGGCTTGGCTCGGTCTTTCCTGCGTTTATTTTTGCCCAGTGAACTCAGCCATCCATGTAACTGCAGGGGCCAAGGCCATTCCCTGTCGGCACTGTTCCTTTCTGCTTTCATGCTTTCTGCCCCCAAATCCTGCCTGCCGGTGCCACTAGATTTGTGGTTCACAGGATAAGGAACAACAGACTTGGGGGGGGTGGGGGCGGGTATTTCTGTTTTGCTTTTTCTTAACTGGGACAAGGTGCTGAAACTGTTTTGCATCTGTTCCAGGTCCTAAAATGGTGGCGGTTCAGAATTACCACGGAAACCCAGCCCCCCCCGGGAAGCCGGTGCTGACGTTTCAAATTGGGGATGTGATCGAGCTGCTGAGGGGGGACCCCGACTCGCCATGGTGGGAGGTGAGAACAGTTTCCCTCGGGAAATTGCCAGGAACTTTTAAACCAGTAACCTCTGCATCATCCCTTTTATTTGTGGGTTTTCCTGGAGTCCAGGGATGTGCTGGGGGTTCGGAGCTGGGGGAACGGTGAGGCAGTTTGGAGCCTGTCCCCATCCCTGCACGGCGAAAATGTTGCTCCCCCGTGCACATCCCAGTCTGATACCCGGCTTGGCTTTGCAGGGGCGGCTGCTGCAGACGAAGAAGTCGGGTTATTTTCCCAGCTCGTCAGTAAAGCCCTGCCCCGTTGATGCAAGGGTGAGTGCTGAAGAGGAGATGGAGCCGGGAACGCCTGCGGGAGCACGGGGACAGGTGCTGGGGGCTCACAGGAGGTGCCGCTCCGGTGGTGCCTGTTGCTCTTCTCAGCCATCTGCTTGAGACCTTGGTCCTTCCAGTAAGTCCCTGGACCTTGGATGGGGCCTTTTACTGTGGCCGAATTAGCGAGGAAGTGGATCCATCATCCCATGTTTGCACATATCTAGTCAGGTTGGTCTCAGCCCCGTTCCCAAGTTTGGGGTTGGTGTCACCAGGTCTGGACCCCATTCCGGGTCTAACTCAGGAGCAGAGCACTTGAGATCAGTCACAGTACGGGAAAATTGCACTGATTTTTTTTAGCTGTGTTTCGTGATGCTGTCAGCTGCTTCCCAATTAAAAAAACGCTCAGGTAGATGAAAAAATGCAGTGTGCTCATCACAGCTGGGAGGCTGAGAGAGAAACGCTCAGCAACAACACTGCCCTCCGCCACCAAAGCCAATAATTCTGAAATGGTTTGGCAGACAAAAACCCTCCTGTGGAGAGGAGCATCTTGCACGTGATCTATAACCTGACGAGACGCTGGCTCATCAGTAATAAGCAATGCTCTCTTTGCAGCCTCCCAACAGCCGGCCGCCCTCGCGGGAGATAGACTACACGGCATACCCGTGGTGAGTCGCCCTGCCTGCTGCTGGACACGACCTTCCTCTGGCCATAAAGATATATCAACCTTGTCTTTTAATTGTTACTTTGTCAGGAACGCACTCTAATAATGAATTATGGATGCAGTTTAGCAACGCTTTGCATCCCGCCTCCCCTACGGCCACGGGGCAGCCGCTGCAGCAGCATTTGGGTGTTGAAACCTGGTGCAACCCTTGCAGCATCAGTGGGGATTTCTTCACTGATGGAGAGGGTCAGAGGCAAAAGGAGAGATGCTGGTTACTCCTCCCGTTTTCTGTGCCCAGAAAACCGTTTTGAGAGGAAGGAAGCAATTCCTGCCTTGGCAGGAGAGGCTGCGCTTGGCTTGCCTCCTCCTCCTTCCCTCCAGCACCAGCCAGGTTTGCAAGTTCGTGAGTCTAAATTATCCCCACTCCCCAGCTCTCGCTGAAGCCTCGTTTACTTGGGGAGCGATTCCCAATTCGTGGGATGTTCTAGGCGTAAGGTACTTCAACGGGAAGAGGTTACACTCTGCGTCGCTCACCCTCTTTGTTCAGTGGCTGAGCACTGATCTTCGGGCACTTTCTTTTCTACTCATGAAGTTTTGGATGAGATCTGGTTCTCTACTTGCCTTCTCAACTTTCATGCCATGAGAAAAAGATGCATCTTTTTGTCTAAAACACACCTATTTTAAAGATATGCATTAATTTTTAGTTACTTAAATTAATTAGTTAACCTCTGGGCTCAGGTTCGCAGGGAACATGGAGCGGCAGCAGACGGACAACCTGCTAAAGTCTCACGTCAGCGGCACCTACCTGATCCGGGAGCGACCGGCTGAGGCTGAGCGCTTTGCCATCAGTATTAAGTGAGTAATACTTAATTTAGTAATTTGGTATTCCTCGCTCATGGAGGGCAAGACGGGGCTGGAGCACACAGCTATGTTTTCTTGAGTGCCTTTGCTGCTGTTTGCAGGTTCAATGAGGAGGTGAAGCACATCAAGGTGGTGGAGAAGGACAACTGGATTCACATCACGGAAGCCAAGAAGTTTGAAAGCTTGCTGGTAGGTTTTGGTAGCCCCTTTGAGTGTGTGCACCGTCCCTGCAAGTCACGCAGAGGACGGTGGAGACAGCCAGGTGCTTCTCCATCCTTCCCAGGAGCTGGTCGAGTACTACCAGAGCCACTCGCTGAAGGAGAGCTTCAAGCAGCTGGACACGACACTGAAATACCCCTATAAATCTCGGGAGCGCTCTACCTCCAGGACCTTCACCCGCTCTCCAGGTAAAACCCATCTCAGCCACGCGAGTGGGTGCCGTTAAACTTGTGGTGGAAAATTTCAGCCTTTCACAAGGTGCAGGAGCACCATGTGGACGAAGGGATTTACAGCTTTGCTGTAGGGCTTGAGCCCCCCAGTTTGCAATCAAGTCTCCTGCTTGGCTGGTGGCATTTTGAGGATGGGTCTCACAGGAGGTGATGGGGGTCGGGGTGGTTCTGGCTGAGCTGGAGCTGCCTGGCATTGCTCCTCCAAGCTCGTGCAGCCTCCCAGGGCGAGCTTTGGCTGGGGGAGGCCGGTTTCCCTCCTGGTGTTTTGCCCCCTGTGCTTTGGGGGTGTTTTGCCACCCCCTGGTCCTGCCGGGAGAGGAGCTGCGGCTGTAGGGGCAGCCCGTCCGCCTGCGGGTGGTGAGCAGAGATGTGCCGCTCTGCTGGCGGGATCTATCGTGTCTTACCTGCCCGCACGAGTTTTTGTTGGCGTGTGTTTTAATGGATCCGGTTCCGGTGTGACTTGTGATGGTTTGAATCCCAGTGGGACTCCTTTAATGGAGATGATGGAAGCAATGGTAAGTCTGTGCCTGAAATAAAATAAATGAAAAAAAAAAAAAAAGAAAAAAAATCAGAACAAATGCAAAGCAAAATGTGCGTTAGTGCAAAATGTTCTGTTTTGTCTAAAAGCCTGAATGCGGAAATAGCTGCTTTGTGGGGAAAAATGCATTTTTAAAAAATTTTTTCCATGGTGTATTTTAAAAAGAATACCAAAGGAAGATAGCTTTTAAAAGTTGATTAAATATCCTTTTGCATGAACTACAACCCTAGGATGACTTTGGAGCCCTGACACTGGCTGTGGGGCTGCAGCTGGACCTGCCGCTGGCTGTCCCAGCTCTGAGCCCCCCACGCAAAACCTTCTGCATGCTTTGCCCCGTATTTCTCTGTCGGCTTTTAAAGCATTGTGCATTATAATATTTTTTTTTCATTTCCTTTTTAATGCGTGTTCTGCCTCTTTCTGTTTCTCTCTAACCTCTTTGCAGCCTCCTGCGCTTCCTACAACTTTTCTTTTCTCAGTCCTCAGGGCCTCAACTTTTCTTCTCAGAGCTCCTCCAGTCCCTTCTGGTCAGGTACCAGTGCCAGAGAGATCTGCTGCCTTCCCCAGGCTGCAGCATCCCCAGCTTGAAAGCCATCACCAGTGGGACCCGCAGGGTCCCCACTGTCCCTCCGCCACCCACAAGCAGTTCAGGGGGTCCCCAGTGCTGCCCTGGGGCACAGCCTGGAAATAAGTTAATTAACCATGGCTTGGCTGGAAACAAAGCGCACTCCCCCCTCTCCCCAAAATCAAGGCAGGGAGGAGATGGAGTTATCACTATTTGAGAAAGGGGGCTAAAATTAACGAAAAAGTGAATCTAGTGCATTGGGATCTCATGATGTACTTCAAGCTCGACCTGCTTATCCCGTGTGTTTCACCAAATGAGCATTGGCATCCCACCGTCTTCCAGACCGTGTCTCCTTGCTGTACAAGGAGAATATCTCAATGTCCGGCAGTTTTTGAGCTCTGGTGTCTGCGGCTGCTCGGGAGCCCCTGGCTGAGGAGACGGGGGGAACCTGCGCTCTCAAATGTGCTTTGTGGCTCGGAGTCCCCGCAGAGCGCAGCGGCACTCTGGTCTTTGAACCCCGTTGAATTAAATGCGTTACAGACTGGTGTCTGTTTGGCAGGGATCAGAGCAAAACCATGCCAGTTCGCGTCTTCCTGTTTAAGCTTTTAACTTCCGGCACTTTCTTTAGGCTGGTCAGGAAAAATCATCGGAAAAGCCAGGCGTGCTTTTCTTACTGCCGTGTTTGGGAAGAACACTTAACTTTTCAGGGTATTAGAACATAATTCTGGGAATTTGGGACCCTTTAACTGCATACAAAGTATTGCAGAAAGTAATTTTTGCAACAGTGGGCTCTGAGCAAGCTCCTGATGAAAGAGCTCAAAGCTGCCGTGATCCTCACTCCATTCTCCAGCCTGGCTGCCTGGCGAGGATGGACGAGCCCTCCAGCGATTGCACGTTTGTGTCTGGACTGTCTCCATTGCCATCCTCATCTCCTTCCATCCCGAGAGCTGAAAACCTGGGCAAAGCTTTTCCTCAAACTTAGTTCAACCTTGGTTTGCAAACTTTTTAAATTGAAATTAATCTTCAAAAGTCCTGGGACAAAAAAGGGCAGCTTCACCGAAACATGACATCCCTTCAGGGTGGGGTCTTTTAATTTATTTTTTTTTATTTTTTTTTTCCCCAAACTTCAGAGAAGGTGCATTTTTCTCCTCCTCTGCCCATCCCATCCCTCCCACCATTACTGTCCAGCCCTCCTTCCCTCTGCCCAGAGGCCAGGGCAGGGAAGCTGAGCACGGCCCCTGCCTTTCCCCCCTCCCTGCTGCTCCTCCTCGTGCCTCCCCTGAGCATCCCCTGCCTGAAGCGATGGAGATCCCCGGTGCTGGGGCCGTGCTGGTGCTGTGCTGGCAGAGGTCAGGTCCCAGGACGGCTCACAGGGCCATGCTCCCTGTCACAAGCTGTTGGTCAGCATTAGGGTTTGCAGGGTGTTTTTGCACCTTTTGATCTGTGATGGAACCGAGTTTCCAAGGGCCCTGGCTCCCCCCTGGCAGGGACAGGAGCAGGGAGGATACTGGGTTAGCAGCTTGTTCCTTCTCATGGTAAAACATACAGGTTTTGCTCAGCATTTCTAGGAGACTCCAATCCCAATAACTCGAGTTTTTGAAGTAGTTTAAATGCAAGCTGATTTGTGAAATCTTTTGACAAGGTGGTCCCATCAGGTGCTGGGAGCTGTGTGGCAGCCAGACCTGATATTGGTAGTGGAACAGGATATTTCCATGATTTCATCGTTGATGACTGTGTATTCCTATGAAATCTTTAATTTTACCACCTTCTCACAAAAGTGCCCCTCACCCCAGCGATCCCCACCAAGCCCCTCCTGGACTCTCCTGGTCAGCAGAGAGGTGCTTGCCAAGCCCATGGAGCTGTTTAAAGCCCAGCAGGAATCCAGTTTAACCCCGACCGCCCCAGTCCGTGCAGGGCTGAGCAATTTGGATGAGGCCAGCGCTGCTCCAGGTCATGGTGTTGCAATGGGAGCCAGCGCCGTGGTGGAAAACCCAGGTTGAACCTCACCAAGCTTTCTCCAGGCTTCGGCCGGTCCCACGCGGTGGGGCAGCTCCCGACTCCCTCTGCTTTGTCCCCTCGCAGTGTTCACCCCACGGGTCATAGGGACGGCGGTGGCACGATACAACTTTGCGGCGCGGGACATGCGGGAGCTCTCGCTGCGAGAGGGTGACGTGGTGAAGATCTACAGCAGGATTGGCGGGGACCAGGGATGGTGGAAGGGGGAAACCAATGGAAGAGTGAGTGCATCCAGATAATGTCCTTCCCATTTCTGCAGTGAATGGTCCTCCCTGCTCTCAACCTGCCCAGCTGGAGCGCAGCCCACTGTCAGGACAGCAAAGGGCAGGGGGACGCATCCCACTCCCTCTTGCTCTTTTCTGGCTCGTGGATGGGCTGTCATCTCATGAGAGCCACCACTGTGTTGCCGGTCGGTGCTGTGTGACAGTGACACACGACGTCCAGTGTGTGCAGGCAGATGGGAGCATGCGGTGGGCAGGTGGGCGCACCAGCTCAGGCGATGTCCCAGTCTGCTCTTCCTTAAACCTGCACATGGGGGATTTATGCAGGAGTGGCTCTGCAGGTGAAAGGCTCGGCATCATGGGGAAAAGCAGCAGGCTGATGGCTTGACCTGGTGTCCCATGGATTTTGTAGCACTGGGGACAGATTCTTCAAGCCCTGATCCCTTATATATCGCAGACAACCCATGTGTCCAAGGCAATGTATAGTTGCCAGCTCCGTCCCACAGTAGGGTAACGGCTGTACCACTTTCCCGTCACCACTGTGCATCAGGATGCGGGCGCATCCAGCGCTGTACAAACGGCTCACCGGGAACAGCGCGTGGTGGCAGGGGAATAGTCCCAGTGACGGGACAGGAGGGTCCCTTCAGCTCCCCAGTCTCCAGCTCACCTCTCCGCTTCCCCGACAGGTTGGCTGGTTTCCCTCGACGTACGTGGAAGAGGAGGGGGTGCAGTGACTGCGGAGATGTCTGATGGAAAGTCGTCGAGCGCCCAGAGCGAGCCGCTGCAGACCATGCACACTTGGCCCGACGCCCGCGGCTCCCCGCGAGACGCGGCCGGACGCCTCCCAGGACTGCTCTTGCAGACTCTTTCGCAATCCGTTCCTCTGTATAGTGTGTGTGCGCGCGTGCATCGGGGCCGCCACCGGCCTCGCTCCTGTTACATGTATAGAAGATTGATGGTCTGTCGGATAACGTTGGTGTAGCAGCTGCAGAAGAGTCCCAGGAAAGCCGCGCTCCCCTGCATGGACAGAGCTGAAAGACTCTGTGCGGTGCCCACCAGAGGATGGGGTCCAAGCTCCTTTCAGTAAAGGTGTTTTAAAAGCCACCGTGGTGATGGCGGTGGGAGGGTGAGGCTGAAGGTTTGTTCCTGGGCTGGTGCGCCCACCAGGTGAGAATTTGGGGGTTTCTAAGGGGAAGGGGCGACTCAGCCCCAAGGAGATGAAGGGGAATCCCCCACCACGCCGCTCAGGTGGGCTGCCCGGGTCAGAATTTTGGCAGTCTCCCTGGCAGCCATGTGGTAGCGCTCAGCAGCACCGCACTGCAGCCGGGGCAAGGGGACGGAGCAGGGACACCTGACCCAGGAAGAGTCAACGACTCTTGCTCGTCTCTGAAGGATGCCAGCTGTGAAACCAGGAGCACGTTTTGACCATCAGACGTAGGCTGGAAGTGGACCTGCAGGTCAGACAGGAGGGGAAAGAGCCACTTTGGCATCCCAAGCCGGTTTTCTTTACAACCACCTTCAGTCCCACCAGCCTTGCTGTGGGTGGAGGGGCCAGCCCAGGGTGCACACTGGTCCCACTGGTGAGCAGGAGGTCTCGGCGCCTTGAGGACTGGGGAAGTGCTTTGCCATACAAGGGTTTTGGAGGCCACCAAGGCACCAGGTACAGGCAGAGGAGTGGACGGGACTGTGCGTCCATGGGTCTGTCCTGCCCTTGCTCCCAGCTTGGTCCTGCTGCAGGCAGGAACCCCCCAAGCCAGGCTGATTTTTCTTGCAGCCGTGACACATCCCACCTCGCTGAGCTCAGGGGGGCAATCCCATCTGAGTAAGGGCTACGGTATCGACTGATTTCTGTCGCTAAGTTGGGAGAGCATCTCTTCTTCCCCAGCTCTGTGCACTTTGAGGGGCTGTGAGCGTTGCCCCCTCTCTTCCTCCCACAGGCTGTTACTGCTGCTGCTGTCAAGTAAAGGTCCGTCTGTCTTTGCATTGCCACTGTATCCCGAGCACTGTCCGTCCAAGTCTCTTCTTTCCAAATTGCAGCCCCTGTGGTTGGTAGGCAGAGCTGCTGGGTGGAAATCCTGGCCATCGTCTTCTGCTGGGCACTGGCTTTGCTCTCCAGCTCCAGAATTGCCTTCCAAGGTGCAAATACGAACAAATACGTGTGTGAGTGTGTGACAGGGAACAGCTTTCCTCTATCCAGTTTCTGAGCTGTAGGACCTGCCCTCCAGCCTCTCTGAATAAGTGGCATTTTGAGCTGGTGCTTCCACGCCCTGATGTTGTTCCCCTGGGACTTGGGGTGGTCCTGCCATGGGGCACCGTATTCCCGGTGCGGTCTCTTGGCATCACGCAGGCACCAGTCTGGGAGACACCAGCGTTGGGTGGGTGAGCGATGCTGATGCCCTTGGTCCCTGGCACAGGGCTGCCATGGCTGCATCCGAAGCATTGCCGCAAACGGAGCAGCAGTGCCCTGGTCAGGGTAATAAACGGAAGAGTTCAGGGCTCTCAAGGAAAAGGGAAAGATACTAAGTTGGAAATTAAACGTTGCTCAGTGACAAGCCCAGAGCCACCCTGCTTTGCTGCCCGTCACTCCTGGAGCCCCGCGAGTGTCCCCACTCTCGGTGCCGCGGGCGGAGTGGGATGGGGTGGGTGCAGCTGGGGTCTGGCCGGGGCAGATGCCCACCGAGGGTCTTGCTCTGCGAGGGGACGCGGAGAGACTCGGGACTTTCCTAAGGTACTGTTTGGTGCTAACCTCTCCCGGCCAGTCCCTCGGGGTATGCGCAAGGGGTCCCATTTGCAAGGGGAAACTTGAGGGTGCAGCCAGCGGAGGGCTGGCAAAGCCCTGCTCCCCCTGTGCCCCGCTCCGATTCCTGTAGCTGCGGAGCTGAGGGCGTATTTAGGGGGGATGAGATGCACGCACACACCCGAGACAACCTCACGATGGCTCATGTTCTGCCTCAGATCCTAAAGCCTTACGCGACCCTCCTGTTTAACGTCGCTGATTTTGTCAGGCGGCGAGGGCATCCCTTCTGGAAGAGCGTGTGCTCCGTCACGGGGACCCCAGCACCGTCTCTTCCTTCCGCCCCGAAGGGATCCCCAACCTCCACCGCTGCTTGTGCTGCCCTCCCAGCCCTGCCAAATTCCCCTTCTTCCCTCCGGAGAGCTCTCCCTCTTGTGTTTACTGTTGTAAGAAACTTGTTAAAAAGATTGTTTTGTTTGTAAGTAATTATTCAGCCATTTGCCACAATATATATCTGTGAATAAGAAAGGGAAATGTTTTTTTATGATGGTGAGAAAATTGTATATATATTTTAGTTCATCGCAGATCATTCAAAATTGCAATGGGATATGTTGGAAAATAATATGTAAATTCCTTGGGTTTTTCCTTTGCACTGCACTAACTGGGGTAGGGCGGAGGGGATTTAAAGATAAAACTGTTTGTTTATGAAATAGTTTATAGCTGGGAATTTGGAAATCATTTGGAATAGCTTGTAATGCTGGAATAGAAACTTTAGCTGCTACTTAGAAACCCTTTTGCATGTGGTTTTTCCAGACCTTTTTAAGTTACAATACATCAAAGTAAATTCCAGAACAAAAAAATAAAGTGTAATTTTGCTGATAGGTTTTTTTCCAGCCATGGTTTTTACTGTGCTGGAGGGCTTGGCCTCACGTTCGGTTTCTTGTCACTAAAGCCCCCTTGGTGGCGCTGGGGCCGGAGGGGTGGCTTGGCCAGTCCAGGGGAGACATGTGCTCACAGGGACAGATCCTTTCCGATTGCTGCCGTGAACTGTAAGTGTTCGAACCCCTTCCAAAATTCAGAGTAAATCCCTCCTGCAGTGCCAGACACGGCTCTTGGCAGTGAGGCGCCGCTGAAGCCGACCGCTCGCCCGTCGAGTTCCTTCTCCTTGTTTCTGGAGCAGCTGCTCTCGTGCAGTTGTCCTGCGCTCCTGCCGGGCGGCTTTCCGGGTGCTCCTCTCCCTGCCCGAGCTGAACCGCTGCAGGGGGAGAGGAGGAGTGTGATTTTCCATGGCTTTTAGTCACTCCCAAGTATCATATTCCAGAATCCCACTCGGCCCTGCGCGCAACAGCATTTTCCAGAGGAATAAAGGAAATTGCACAGTTGCTTATAAAATACCTGAGGCATTGCTGGAGGTTTCACCCCAGAGCAGGGACACGAGACGCCACTGTGAGCTGCCATGTCATTTAATTCATAATATTTTTTCTGCTTTTGGAGTCCCCGGTGCTTTCTCCTCACTTCGGCTTTCACAGGGTCAGCTGAAAGGGGCTGTAGCAGTGAGCAGAGGTGTTTTACTCAGAGAAGGAGGACACGAGCTGGGCACTCACTTTTGGATGCCGATTTGGAAAGATGCGGCTCAGACAGGTATTTAGCCTTGGCCAAGGTGATGGCGCCCGCCTGGGATGAACCCTTTCCCCGTTGTTTCTGCCCAGTCTAAGGGAAGCTCTCCAACATGCACCATGTATGAAACACCAGTTTTTGGTACCTGGGTGCTCTCCTGCCGGGGATGAGTATCGGTCCGGCACCGAGCAGGTTGGGCATTGCCATCAGATGCCCACAGCGCAGCTGGGCTGCAAAAATGCAGCACTAGAGCCGGGAACCCACTGATGGCTGCAAGAGTGGGTAAATGCAAAAATCTGCTTCTGGGGACACCCCTGCCACCCCAGGGGCCGGCTCCTCGGCGGCAGGCGGTGACATCTCACCCTCGGGGGGGGTGGTTGGAGCCAGCAGCGTTGCAGCCTCAGCCAGGTGGGTGCCTCCACCAGCCGCCTTTGCTCAGCTCCAGGTCCAGACCTCCCCCCGGGGTTTGCACTGCTGAGGGCCGACGCCGCGGGTATAAATGGGGCGTTTATTCGCCGTGCCCAGCCACGGCCAGGTGCTGTAACCGGAGCAGGAGGAGCCTTCCCAGGGGCATTAACAGGAGAATAAGGCTCCAGCCATGGCCAACGCAGCTGGCTCCAGCCCTGCACGGACCCCAGCCTGCCCCAGGAGAGGGGACGCACCAGATACAGGTTTTCTTTTTATTTATTTATTATTATTGTTTCCCCCAGCAATAGCAGCTGCTGACACAGTCTCCCACATCAGCTGGGCTCGCCAGGGCGCTGCTTCTGCTCTGAGCAAACACGGCGCTGGGGGTGGTTGCATTTGCTGGCTGCCCTCTGCAAACAGCAGGTCCTGCTTTGTGCCGCAGAGTGTGACAGCCGCCCCGCGATGTCCCTGTGGCTGGGCCTTGAGCACGCCCCGCAGCCCTGGTGGCCTGTGGCCAGCCAGCGTGTGGCCACCTCCCTCTGCCACCTCAGCTGGTCCACGGCACGAGCAGGCGTGTCAGCTCCCGTGCTGCCCGGCTCGGTGGACTCCAAAACAAGGGTTCAAACTGCTGTGCAATCAGGATGGGGAAACTGAGGCAGGGGGTTGCCAAGAGCAGAGCTCAGAAAAGCACTGCCCAGCAGGTCTGTGCAGGATCGAGCCTGCTTTCGATTTGGGGTCATGCACTGATAATACTTTCCCAAGACCAAATTCAGACTGCGGCGCAGGGGAGAGCGAAGCCAGCTCTGCACGTGCACCCTCCTGGGCTCCGGTGGCGATGGGGATGGTGATGGGGATGGCACAGACTTGCAGCCCGGTGCACGCAATGCTCAGCTGCAGTTCTGCGGCACGCCTGGCTAGTTCCTTCCTGCATTAACCATAATGTTTTCTGTGACCTAGAAAATTCCAGCTGGCACAAGCAAACCGCTACGCTCCTGTATTTTATAATTGATCTAGGAATTATAGGGAAAAGATTGAACTGGCTTAGGATCTTTCTACATTGGACTGACCATCAATAAAAACAACCACCCTCATCCCGGCTCTGGAGCTGCATCAGGGCCCCGGGGCTTGGTGGGACTGAAGTCGCCATCGCTTTCTCTGCTGTCCACCCTGAGCTTGGTGAAGGGCTCGGGCTGCTGAATGCATACTTGGTCTTGTATTGCTTTAGGTCTGGTCTAACCCAAAGGTCGTATTTATAATTAGTACATGCTGATTAAATGGTTCTGGCCTGTCAAACAGAAACACCCCACTGCAAACAGGAGTTTAGACTTGTTTGCATCTCTGTGGTTATTTTGAGCAATTAGTCCATGGAGAAGTCTGGAGGAATTGGGGCTCTCTCTTTGAAACTTAGAAACAGATTTTATCTCTGGGAGAAGGAGAGAATGCTGCCTGAGACAGGGGCTAATGCTAGAACAAGCAAACCCCTCCGCTTCTATTCAAACCTTTCCCAAACTGGTGGAATTTGGATGCAGACTGGGTGCAAGAGCAGAGGCATGGGGCGGTGGGCAGCAGCGGGGGACACTTCCCAGGGTCACGGTGCTATTGAATGATAAAAGCCCCCCAAAACACCATCCCTGGGCTGCTCAGAGTTCCACGGGGCCATGGGCAGGTGATGCTGCCTGGGGGACACTGCAGGGACCACGATGCTGCTCAGACCCCGAGCCCACCAACTGCTGGCCAAACCCCAGCTCCACCCTGACCTCTGCTTCTCCGAGATATCTGAATCAGGCACTTCAGAGCCGCTTTTAAAGAACATGTGTTGCTTGTGTATCGTGCCCAAACAGGCCCTAATTTCAGGGGTGAGTCCTGAGCAGGAGGAACAATAAAGCTTCAGGTTGGGAGATCTAAATCAAACGTTTATTTTCCTACCCCCCTCTAAATTAAATTTTTTGGAGGGTTCCCACTTTTGCTTTGAGCTCTTGGGTCTGGCTTAGGAAATGTGTAAATTTATTTTAATTCTACTCTTAAAATATAACTGCTGGGAACTCCAGCAGGAGGGTCAGATGGTGCCGTTCCTCACCATATTTGCTTTCTGGCATCCAGCTGACAGCTCCAGCCAGCGCCGAGCGAGCCCAGGAGGCTGTGAGTCCCCACTGGCCCCAGTTGGGCTGTTTGTTCTCTGCTGGGCACCGAGCCGGGAAGAAAAAGCAGCATTTTCCTCCCATTTTGAATTCCTCCACTCTGCCTGACTTCTATTCTTCTCTGAGAAGCAGCAGAGCCACGGGAAGGGTAAGAGGGAGGGAAGCCCCTGTTTCCCGGCCGCCTGGGCTGGCTTCCACTCTCCAGCTGGTTAATGTTTTTTGCAGGGGACAGCCGTGCACGGAAGAGGAGGAGGAGGAGGAGGAGAGCATTGGAGGAAGGCAAGGGGCCCCACAGCCATTGTAGTAGGGAGAGCCAGCGCAGAGCGAGCCTCGCCGGTGAGTGGACCCCGGCGAGTGGCAGCTGTGGGCGGTGGGAACCTGCCGTGGGCTGTCCGAGAAACGGCTGTGGGTGTCGCGGGATTTCCCGAGCGGGAGTTTGCAGCTTTGCTGGGCTGCGGGGGGGACAGTGAGGGGACAGCGGGTGCTCTGGAGGCCGCGTGGCAGCGAGCAGGGGCTCGGTGGGGGACATGAGCTCTGGGGCTCGCGTGGGAAGGGGTGGCGCTGGCCTGGGAGACCCCACTGCACCCCTGTTTGTGCACCCAAAACCATGCACCCAGAGCAAACCCTGAGCCACGTCCCCGTCCAGAAGCCCTGCGACAGGGGTTGGGGGGTCTACAGGCAGGATCTGTCCCTGTCCCCCACCAGCAGCTGTTGCACCACCCTCTCTAGATAGGGAGCAAACCTTGCGCCTTCGTTGTGACCAAACAGCTCCTGAATGCGGGGGGGGGGAAAAAGTGGTTTCTGCACACACGAGCGAGCACAGGCATCGCTGTGCCCTGGGCATTTCCAAGCCCCTTTTTTAAGTGGGGCCCCTCCAAAGGGTGTTTGGGAGTGCACACGCGTGCAGCGAGGATCCCGGTTCCCTGCTGGAAAGGGGTCCCAGCAGCCCGCTCAGGCACGTGCCCTGGGGCTCGATCCAGCCACCGTCAGCTGCTCAGCCCCTTGCACAGCACCCAGAGATGATGCTACCACCACTTCGGTGGTGAGCAGCCGGACTGGCCAGGGGGTCCCCTCCCCATTGCCAACGAGGTGGTTTTGGGATTTGCAGGTGGAGATGTCCTATGTGAGCTGCGCCTTGCGGGCGGCCGCCCCCCGCCACCTGCCAGCCCCCTGGCGAAGCCCCCGGCCCTTCAGCAGCGCGACGGGCCCCACGGCGAAGAAGAGCGTCCCATATCAGAAGACGCTGAAGGAGGAAGGGTCCAGGAGTGGGGAGCCCAGCCAGCCCCTGCCGCCCTCGGCTGAGGTGGTGGTGGTTGGGGGGGGCAGCCTGGGCTGCCAGACCACCTACCACTTGGCCAAGCAGGGTGTCACCAGCGTCGTGCTGCTGGAGAGGGACCGACTGACCTCAGGCACCACCTGGCACACGGCCGGTGAGGTGGTGGGCACAGCGCGGGGGTCCCTGAGGTGGGAGCGATGGGGGCATGGGGATGCCCATGGCTTGGGATGTGCTGTTGTCCATGGAGCGGATCCATTGCGCAGGCTGGCTCTGGATGTGGCGGAGAGTTTTGGCTTTAAATGTGGAGAATTTCACGGTTTCTGTTTTTCCTTTTGGCATAACTTTTTGTTAAGAAAATCATCCCCAAAATTTTCTTTTTTAAAGAAAATTTTATATGACCATGGGAAAACTAAAGAGTTTATTTCCACACCCCTTTTTTTTTTTTCTTCTTCTTTAAGCCAATTTTCTTTGGTAGGAAGGAGGAGCCAGACGAGGTTAATTCAATAAGCTCTTTGGGGGTTTTGTCTCTTTTGGGATAGTCTGCTCCAGAAACCGGTTTTGTTTCCCCTCTTCATTTAATGCCCAAGGAAAATAGAAATCGCGGGTTTGTAGCGCTCCCACGTCGCCACGAGATGGAGCAAGAGCCCGGGCAGGGTGACCCGCGCCACGCCTGGGGCGGCGCAGCCCCCTCTGCGTCCAGCTTCGGCTGGTGGAGGGGTGGTGGAGCCCCCAGTCCCACCCGTGCGCTCTGTGTGTGTCCCCTGCCAGGTCTGCTGTGGCAGCTGCGTCCCAGCGACGTGGAGGTGGAGCTGCTGGCCCACACACGGGACGTGGTCAGCCGGGAGCTGCCGGCGGAGACGGGGCTGCACACGGGCTGGGTGGAGAACGGAGGGCTCTTCATCGCCTCCAACAAGCAGCGCCTCGACGAGTACAAGAGGCTCATGTCGGTAGGGAGAAGCCCCTCGGTGTGTCTCCCAGCCAGCTGGGCCACAGGAGGTGGCATTTATCTCCTGCCCATGGGAGCAGGGCTGGGGGTCCCAGGGCTGCGGAGCCCCCGGGTGTCCGAATGGCCCGGCCTTCCCACCCAAAAAGCTGCGGTGACCTGGGTTATGCTTCCAGGGCAGCCTCCTTGCTTCTGCTGAAATCAGGCAAAATGCTGGCAAAGTAGGCAAAATTAAAGCCAGCCATGGATTTTTGCCCTTTCAGATAGCCATAGCATCATTTTTCCAGCTGCACAGGCAGCTTACATAGGAATATGAGACTGTATTCCTTGAAATCTGTGCAGACCATCCCATCCTACACTGGATTTCAGGCTTGCGTTGGGGCAGCAGTTGGCTCATCTGGGAGCTGAACATGTCCTGGGGGTCTCCTCCTCCTCTAGCAGCAAGTGCTGAGCAAAGCTTTTGTTGCCTGCTTGAGCTCCTGCTTTTCGTGTCTGGTTGGCAGCTGGGGAAGGTGTATGGCGTGGAGTCCTACGTCCTGACCCCATCACAGACCAAGGACCTGTACCCACTGATGAACATCGATGACCTGTATGGCACCCTGTATGTCCCCAAGGATGGCACCATGGATCCAGCTGGTACCTGCTCGACTCTTGCCAGAGCAGCAACTGCCAGAGGCGCTACGGTAGTAATGACTCATTAATGCCGCTTGACCCTGGGAGGAGATTTCATCCTCTGCCTTCCCCATCTCCTCCTTTCCCACTGGAGCAGAGCTGCTCCTGCGGCATCAGGTCTTTGCCCAAGGCGGCTGTTGTCCTGTTTGGCTTTGATGGCTCTTTGGATTTTGGTGTTTGTTGGGCGAGCCGGGTTGTCGCACTGCCCTTGTGCCCCTTCCATGACTCTGCTACCCTTCTTCTGCCACCAGATCATTGAGAACTGCCCGGTCACTGGCATCCAGGTCAGAGCTGACGATTTTGGGGTGAAGAGGGTGTATGCGGTAGAGACAACCCATGGGACCATCCAGACTCCTTGTGTGGTGAACTGTGCAGGTACGGGGTGCAAAGCAAGGTGGGAAAGGTGGGGGACCGGGGCTGTAGCCACAGGGGGGCTTTGCATCCCGTGAGCTGGAGGGTCTGCATCGGTCCTTGTACCCCCATCTGGCTGTCACCCCCAGACCACCGCAGGTCTCCGGAGGACAAGGAGGTGCTCAGCGCGGGGCTGCTCTCTCCGCAGGCGTGTGGGCGCGAGCCCTGGGCCGGCTAGCTGGCGTGCACGTGCCACTAGTGGGGATGCATCACGCCTACGTGGTGACCGAGCGCATCGAGGGCATCCAGGTCAGTCCCGTGCAGCTGCAGATCGGCTCCTCTGCTCTGGAGGGCAGTGCTGGCTTCTGTTGCCCCTGTATGTGGCAGGGTGAGATGGGACAGATCCCCCCAGCACCCCCTGGACCTTGGGCACCCCCCCATCATATTCCTGCCTTCAACGTGAGCATGCGCTGCTGGGTCAAGCTCTGCACCCAGGGAACTGCACACCCAGCAGCTTCTCCTCCTAGCAGGAATATCTGACGACCTTTAATAGAGTTGAATTTAATATTTAACAATGTTATGACTAACAGGATCATTTTTTTCATTTTTTTTTTCATCTTGGTAGAATTATTATAGGGTCTCTGATGTGTTTGGTGTCTGATAGCAGCGTTCATAAAGATGCCAAACACTTTCTGAACAAGCCCCAGTCGCTGGCAGGCCGAGTTGTAGCTCTCCAAGCATTTCTAAACTCTTCCAGGAAATCCGGCTGCAGAGAATTGTTCAGGAATTGAAGGAGACATCCTTCACTCAGGTGCTAGGGCTTTGAGGGTGACACATTATTTAGTTTCCATCCCACTGACACAGTCTGTGTCTGACTTTTCTGTCTGAGGTGTCTCATTTTAAAAAGTACTGGTGTCACCGATTACATGTATATCCCAGTAACTCCACTGTGCCCTACGAACATGGTGAAGAAAGAGACTTTTCAGAGAAGAGGCTGCGGCTTGCAGACCCCAGTGCCTCCTGCTCAATCCACTTAATTCCATTTGTCAACATGAATTGCAGTAGGCCCTACACCAATACTTCCGTGCTATCTAAATGTTTCTCTATCCATTATTCACGAGAACAAATCCCTCGTTCTTTGCGCCCTGCTGCCCCGCGTGTTGTGCTGTTGCATCCTCCTGCAGAGATGGGTGGCAGAGGAGCGATGCTTTCCAAAGCTGGGACCAACCGCAGCAGCTGCTCCCGCTCCCCCGAGCATCCCCGGTGCTGCCTGCGCTGCGGAGGAGCAGCCGGAGAGCCGAGGCGCTGCTGCCCTGGTGCCTGTGCAAATGCACCCACAGCACGGCTCCTGCCCGCAGTGCTGGAGTTCATCAGCTGCTAATTAGGCAGGATTTGTGCAAGACTCGGCTTCCAGCTTGGGTGCCTGGGCTCAGGCATGGTGAAAGGGCGCGCTGCCCGCAGCATCGCTGCCTGCGTAAGCCACTTTGCTCATGGTTTGGCCAGGTTTGCTGGAGCTGACTTGGGTGCCTTCCCCTTGAGGCAAGGTGGACACCCAAATTTTGGGGCTGTGGGAACATTCATGGAGCCACCGCTGCTCGGCGCGTCACTGCTGCAGATGCCAACCCTGTGCCCTAGACCCTCAGCTCATCCTGCTCAGCCTTGCTGGGGCGATGTTGGGACGGTGTTGGGATCTCCCCGTGGCTCTTGGCACCCTCTCACCCCTCCACTCCCCCTCTCCCTTTTTCAGAACATGCCGAACGTTCGCGATCACGACGCCTCGGTGTATCTCCGTCTCCAAGGCGATGCCCTTTCCGTGGGTGGATATGAGTCAAACCCCATCTTCTGGGAGGAGGTGAGCCGTGCTGGGAGGTTTTCCGGGGGAACGAGGCAGGTTTCCAAGGAACACATCTCGGAGGGGTGGGCGAAGGCGTGAGTGCCTCAGCCCCCGGCTCCTGCGGGTACCAACCTCTGTGCAGCCGGTGGGGAAAGCACAGCACAGCATCTTCCCTTTGGGTCTGGCAGTGGCACAGGTACAAGATGCAGAGGCAGCGGCAAGGAGGTGGAGAGGGTGGGCTGGGGGGATTTAGAGGCCACCATGCGATTCCTGCCCTGCTGCATCATCCCTTTATCCAGGTGCAGGTGTCTAAATTTGGGCTCTGCCCCAGGTGTTTGGCTTGGCTGGGCTGTTCATGAAAAACCAAAAACACCAGAGTCTGCAAAGCACCCTTGATTTTCTACGGCTTCTAAGGCTGCCAGAGCTGAGAAGTTCTTACACCCTCAGCTGTACTCTATTTTGTGTCCCGATTCCTGTTTCCTACCGTCAGGTATCTGAAAAATTTGCTTTTGGCCTCTTTGATCTGGACTGGGATGTTTTCATGCAACACATTGAAGGTGCCATGAACAGAGTGCCGGTGCTGGAGAAAACGGGCATTAAATCCACCGTCTGCGGGCCAGGTAATGTGGCTGCGGTGGCACCGCGGTGGCTGCGCTCCTCCAGGGACCTTGCTGGGAGCAAGGGTAAACTTCGTGACCTGGGGAGAAGAAAAACTCTCTGGAC
The DNA here is from genome assembly GCA_013397275.1 of Burhinus bistriatus. Taxonomy (NCBI): domain Eukaryota; kingdom Metazoa; phylum Chordata; class Aves; order Charadriiformes; family Burhinidae; genus Burhinus; species Burhinus bistriatus. The sequence continues at coordinate 80,164 of VYXH01006174.1, read as the reverse complement.
GCAGAGAAAGCGGCTGTGGTCTGGCTGCAATGGTGTCATCTTCCGAGGGGTGGCATCCCAGGCTTAGCCTAGGTGGAGAAATACCCGGGGAGCTTAGTGCCTTAGTCCCAGTTTGGGGTGGCTAGTGCAGATTTACTGTGGATGTTGCGGCCACTGGGCTGGGGAATTAAGGGGCAGATTTTTTTCAAGCAGTGGCCATTGTTTTACCAAGTGTTATCTTCTGTTTTTATTTTTACTACTTGCTGCTGAAGCGATGACATTATATTTACCCAGTTTTCCATCTCGGGCTGTCTGGTGTGGAGTTAAAGGCCGTAGCATCGCTGCAGCGGCAGCTGGAGGTGATGCCAGCCATCGAACCCGAGCCCTGCACACTCGGTTTGGCCTTGAAATCCACCACATGTTAAAAAAAAAAATTAAAAAATCCCTTTTTACTGAAGCACTTAAAGGGAAACCCTCAAGGCTGCTGTACAAGGGGAAAGTAGGGCACATCTCCTGCCCCGCAGCAGATACAACATGACAGGTACAAGGTGGAGGCCTTGGCCCTGGGTACGGCGGGTTGGATTGAACTGCGGTGTAGGCAGAGCTGGTGGCCTCCAGTGGGGAGCTGACTTCTTATAGATATATGTCTAGCACTTGTAGTACAGTAGCGTAATTTCCAAAGGGTCAGAGCTCCTCCTTTTCTAGTTCCTGATTTAAACCAGCAGCCGGTTTGCTTGCGACAGCTGGGACACGCTGGGCCGAAGCAAACAGCAAACACTTGTCCTTTCTGCTGCGCGGTCAATATTTCACCACCAGAACAGCTCCTGCCCCGTGCTCCAGGGGCAGGGGATGAAAGCAGCCCAAATTGGGGTGGTTTAAGCTGTTTCTGCTCCGGCTGCTGATCCAGCCCTGCAGCCGAGCGGGCCAAGGTCCCATGTGAGCACTCAGCACCCGTCCCCATGCGAAGTCGGCAGGGCTGGCGTACACCACTGGGGAAGCGGAGGTGCTGTGGGTGTTGCTCCATTAAGTCAGGGAATTTGCAGCCTGGCTTATCGGCATGGGGATGTTGGCATGTGAGAAGCTGCTTTGGTGAAAGTGGAAATATTCTTCTGGCTCTGCTCGCGCCTTCTCCTGAGCACAGAGATTGTGGCTTTGCTGGGGGGGGCAAGGAGCAAGACCGAACCCTGTCTTCTCTCTCTCCTTTCACAGGGATGGACAAACCACCATAAAACAGGGAGGAGGATTGCACACCTCTGTCAGGGTGTTTCGCTCTGTCCTCCCTAGTGGGGCTTTGCACAGGGGCCGTGGTTGATAGCCCTACGGGGAGCGGGAGCTGGCAGCATGAGACATCGTTAGCACAGGAGCCTTGGGCGACATCAGCAGAAATCCCTCACCTGAATAAAGTAGCTTAGATTCATGAAATTTCCCAACAGAAATCGATGAAAGTGAAAAATAGTCATCATAATGAAACGTGGCCCCCCTTGACTGGGGGACTGGGAGAAAGCAAGAAGCTGCCGCAGCACCTCGTGCACCTTCTGGTTGGGGATTCATTCTGCTTCACAACTCTTCAGTCTAAACCCTAACACCGTGGTCCTCCCCCCGCAGTGCTGGCGTGCAGTGAGCACTGCCGAGCTCCCCGGCGTCTCGATGGTGCAGGGCTGCAAAGGAGCTGCCTCGTGCCACCAGCGCCCGCCTCTGCCACCAGCAGTGCCATGTGCATGTGTGTGTGTGTGTGTGTGTGCACATGTGTATACTCCTGTAAGCTCCTGAAGCAAACGTATGTATATTTGCTTCAGGAGCCTGCACGAAACCCCTGCGTGATGCATCCCAGTATTGGGGCAGCCTTCCCTTTGGCCTCTGCTGCCTGCGCTCTGTTGGAGGGACGCAGGTGGGGATGCCTGAGCTGAGATGCTGGGAAGCGCTCGGTGTTGGTCCAACTCTGGTCCCATCGACCTCGCTGGGAGCAGGAGCAGGCCAAAGCCAGCATGGGAAGCTGTAGGAATCCTGCTCCTAAAGTGTCTGTATCCCCAAAATGCCTGTCCTAGCCTCACTGGCACATTCCCCTCTCTGTCTTGCAGAGTCATTCACTGCTGACCACAAGCCACTCATGGGGGAAGCCCCAGAGGTCCGAGGCTTCTTCCTTGGCTGTGGCTTCAACAGCGCCGGTAAGAGAGACCCTTAAGGGATCACACCTTGGGCATCCCAATGCGGGCACCATATCCCGGGCAGCACCCGGCACCCACAGCCACGCTTGGGCTGCTGGCCTCATCTGGGTCCTCGCCTCTTCCCCCAGGGATGATGCTGGGAGGTGGCTGCGGGAGGGAGCTGGCTCACTGGATCATCCATGGGAGGCCGGAGAAGGACATGTACGGCTACGACATCAGGCAAGTCACCCCAGCTGCCCCAGGACGCCACGGGCTGCGGGTTCCTTCGCTGATACCCCTTGTCCTTGGGTGGTCCATGGGGACGGGTTCCGAGGCAGGGCTGGATGCTGGCATCGGGAGGGGGTGTTGGGCAGCATCTGTGCTGCAGCCTGTGTCCCTCCAAGGAGCTGGAATCAATTATGCTTGATGGCTTTAATGAATTTACACGTGGGGTTTATCTCATTTGCCTCATCCCGCTTCTACACAAACAGCTTCCATCAGACACGAGGAGATTGCGGTGATGGGAAAGGACAGGGTAATTACGTTTGGGTTTTGTTGTTGTTCAATTAGTGCTGTGCCTAATCCTCTGAGTTAATAATCAAGGGTGATGATTTCAACAGGAGAAAGATTAGCTTTCCCCCCTCTCTGCAGCACGACGTGGGCCGGGAGTTTTGACTGTGCAGATGTTGGCTCTGTAATTGCTTTTGACTTGCTTGATTGTATTTGATTGGGTTTGGGCTTTTTTGTAGGGCTGCTAGCGACAGCAACCACCTTGTCAGGGACAAACCTTTTAAAATCATGTTGCTTTAGTGGCAAAGCTGGTAAACACCCCATTAACTCGGGCTGGGAGGAGAGGTAAGTCAGGGCTGGTGCCCACAGAGGTCAGCGGGAGATGCCTCCGGCAGCCCTGCAGCCGGACCAGCCGGGAAGGAGAAATCCCCAGGCTGGACAGTCACTGCTGCACCGTCAGACGGGCGGGTTGGCACAACCGCAGCCATCCTGGGGCTGGCCTGTGCCATGGAACCCCAGCCCTGCTCAGAGAGCGGCCAGGGGCTTTCCAGCCTCGCATCTGGACTCCCCGAGCATCTCCTGTAACCCGTCTGCACCATTGTCAAGCCCCAGTTTTTTTCTTTTGGTGACAGTTGCTAAGCTTCTCTTTAAATAACTCCCTTTTCCGCACATTTAAATATTTAGCCTCTCAAAACACTCGCTTGTAAATATTTCATCTGGCCACTGTTACTCCTCTTGCCGCTGTCAAAAATGTCAGTGAAAGGGCTGGGGCTGCCAGAGGGTGCCCGTTCCCGTGTTCTGCCACCCTCAGAGGAAAGAAGGTCCTCCTCATGTTTAGATGGAACTTCCTATGTTCAAGTTTGTGCCCGTTACCTCTTGTCCTAAGTACTGTTTTAAAAGGCCCTATAAACGGCATTTTGTCTTGCCTTTCGCCTACTGCCTGCCTGCCTTTCTCCAGACCTGGGGGCTTTGGGCTGGAGAGGAGCTGATGGTAATTCGGAGAGCCGCGCTCCCCTGCCTGCTGAAGCCGGAGGATGGGAAAGGTGCCACCGGCGCTGAGGGCCGCTCTCCGTGAGTTATAGGTCTCTGGTAATAATAATCTGAGCATGTGCTGAGCTGGCACATTCCTTCAAGGAGCTTTTCTGTTTGAAAGATGAAAATATGTCAAACAAATTTAAAATGCTTGGGGTTTTATTTATCTTTCAACCTAGGGAGAATTGGACGAAAAATGTAAGGAATGTCCAGGGCTCTTTCCTTCATCAGGGCTGCGTTTAAACCCGGGCTGCGCACAAGGCGTGCTCTGAGGCCAGCCCCACGCTGAAGCAGAGCAGAATTAACCTCAGTTCTCCTCTTTTTGTGCTTTTTTTCCCCCAGCAGGGCTGTATTCTGCTCCCAGTTGCTCTGGGGTAGATGTGCCTGGAGCAGGGCTGGGGCTTTCGGTGGGGGCTGCAGCGAGCGCCCGACTCCGGTGGGCAGTGCCGTGACATGGCCAGCACCAAGCCCCGCTTGGTTCCTCTGCTCTCCTACCTGTGAAATGGGTGCAGGAATAGCAATTTTACACCACAGCAGCTGCATCCACATCTGGGTCTGGCTGAGAGGGCCATGCCCAGCAGACGAGGCACCCCGTGACCTGGTGGGGTCATCCGGACTCTGCCCTCTCCCTGCCTTCCAGGAGGTTTCACCATTCCCTCACCGACAACAACCGCTGGATCCGGGAGCGGAGCCACGAGTCCTACGCCAAGAACTACTCTGTCGTCTTCCCCCACGACGAGCCGCTGGCGGGGCGCAACATGAGGAAGGACCCCCTGCACGAGGTGAGGATGGGCATGCAGACCTGGGCTGCCTTGTGAGGACCACTGGGAGACCCTTACAGCCCCCTTGCAGAAAGAAGAGGTGGCAAGGTGTGGCTGCATGTGTATTGCATCCTTACTCCCATCCATCCATCCTGGGAAGATCCCAGCTGAATTCCAAAGCTCACCAGGTACACAAGGGTGCTGGAGCCATGGGCAGTTTAATGGTAGAGATGCCAAGCAATATTTGTCTTTGAAAACAGTGGCAAATAATAAGTAATATTTGACTTAGCAGATATGGCTTAAGAGCCTGGTGATGGTCGCTGGGCAAGGGAAAAGTGGAGAGAAGGGCTCAGGGGCTTATTTCATTCACTGCCAGTCCGGCTCGGGGGCCAGGGCTGTGGGGTGCTGGATGCTCGCAGGGATCTCATGCCCTGCGCTCACCATGCTGCGTTCGCAGCTCAGCAGCAGCTTTTCCTCCCCAAAAGGGCATCTCGCAATGCAGAGTGAGGCCAGGGCACAGGGCGGGATGTGGGAATAGCGGGGAGCAGCTGTGCCTCCATGAAGGCGATTTTGCCGGCATCCCCTAAGTCCCCGCTGGCTCCCAGCTCCCACCTTCGCCAGCTGCTTCCTTGCATAAATCTCCATAGGTTAACGCTTTCAAGATGCAGCACTTGAGAAAGAAACCCAGTTTCCAGTGGTTTGCTGCATCAGCAGCATTGCAGCAACCGCGGCTCAGAGCCCCCAGAATCACCCACCACTCCCGAGATGCTCAGGGTGAGCCGGGGCCGGGGTCTCGTCCCACCCTTTCGCTGCTGGGCCCAGCCCCAGCGAGGAGCAGCCACATTTCTCGAGCCCATTTCTGCTCGTCACTAATTCGTATCACACCGTTCCTCTTCCGATGGAGAGCAGAGGCTCAAGCCGTAAAACAGACATCCCTCCCCGCCGTCCCCCGGTGTTTGGTTGACAGCTCAGTTGTTTTCTGTCACCGAGGATGCAATTTATTTTTTAATAGCATGTCTAATAAGCAATGCCCATTTGACTGACAGCCTGGTATTTATACATGCAGCTCCAGAACATGTGCTATGTTTTATAAATAGGCACTGAATCATTTCTGAAATGTTCAACAAAATCTATTCTTCTCCGAACAGAGGCACCAAACAAAAATATCTTAATGGATCCCTAATTAATTGCGTGCAGGGAGATTTTCCTGAGAGCACAGAGGAGGAATGAGAAGGTTGCCATATAAATCTTAAATGTTATTATATAATTACTCTTGTAAACGTCGGGGGAATCTTGCTCTCTGGATTTAGCATCTCTCGGTCAGTAATTCGTACACCATAGCAGGAGCTTTGGTGGGCTGCACAGCTGGGCTGCCGGACTCCTGCACAGCTGGGCTGCCGGACTCCTGCACAGCTGGGCTGCCGGACTCCTGCCTGTCGGCTGCTGTGGAGGCAAATACCTTTCTTGAGGGGACAAAAATATCAGGCAATTTGCAGGCAGCTGGGGTTTGCCACTGTTTTAAAAGACAAACCACAGAGCTGATTTTGGCTGCTGATAGCCAAAGCCAAGGGGTCACAAGTCTTGAGCATGCACTCCAGGAGGGCAGCCTGGGCGCTGCTCAAAAAACAGTGAAAAGGCACTTTTTTTTTTAACCGTTTGTTCCCATTTCTACGGCTTTGCTTGCACAGGAGCTGCTGCGACAGGGCTGCGTTTTCCAGGAGCGGCATGGCTGGGAGAGGCCCGGCTGGTTCAATCCTGGGGGAGCAGCCCCGGTAAGCACAGCACGTGTTTCTGGGGGCGTTCAGCTGGAGGGTACCGGCCATGCCCTGTGCATGCAGGATGCATCCTGCATCTGCAGGGTGTGTGATAATGCTGCAAGCAGTTGCATGTCACCAAAATGGGTCCATAAAAGCTGTTGGGCTGTAATTCACTATAAGAGCAGTAAGAGGGAGATCCGTGTGTGCATGTTGTATGTGTCTGTCTGCCTGTCTCTCTGCAACAGGCAACGTCCCCAGACGAGAGGCATCAATCTCACTTCTATATATTGAAGAGCAACTGGCAGGGGTGCTGGGGTGGGGACCCATCACCGTGGGCAGAGGTGCCGGGGTGGGGACCCATCACCGCAGGCAGGGATGCTAGGGAGAGGACCCATCGCTGTGGGCAGGGATGCCAGGGTGGGGACCCACCACCGTGGGCAGAGGTACTGGGGTGGGGACCCATCACCATGGGCAGGGATGCCAGCATGGGGACCCATCACCACAGCTAGGTCCTGCACAGACCCACTCTTCTCCTGGCATGGGGTGAACGTGACTGGGAGCGGCTCCTTGGCTTCGGCCTCACATCATCTTCCTCACTGTCCCCATCCCTTCCACTTCCCCCCCTCCCCAGGTTCTGGATTACGACTACTATGGTGCGTACGGCCAGGAGCGCCACAGGGACTACACCTACAACCGGCTGCTGGGGGATGAGTACACCTTTGACTTCCCTCCCCACCATGACATCGTGAGTGTGGGGGGCAGCCTCCCCCCCCGGCTGAAACCACTGGGCACATCTGGAGCTGGGGGGCTTAGAGGCAGCAGAGCCCGTGACACACCGCTGCTTTGGGTGGAGTTGGTGAGGCTCAGAGGGAGGGGAAGCAGCGAGCTTTGCCCAAAACTGGCGAAAATGTTCCAAAGAGATTAAGAGAAATGCGTGGCCCATGATCGGAAGTCTCAGCAGAGAGGCCATGGCAATTTTACTGCTGCTTTCCCAAATGAAAGACTTGAGACCAGCTTGGGGGAAATACCCAATTTGAAAAAATTTAGCTATTATTATTGGTAACTGTCACTGTCTTAGTGAGGTAAGGAATGGGACTGAGCGTATAGGATGGCATGTCAGACTTGCTCCATTTAATATCTGATTTTTCAGGAGTGTTTTGAAGCCTTACAGCCTTTAAAGGCACCAGACGTGTGTCTTGGTATTGTTTCTCAATGCATAGGTGGTTCTAATGCGTGCCTCCCTTTGTGGGGTGAGAATATGGCTCAGCTTCAGCGATGTGTTTGCTTTAATTGTAGATCAAGAATGAATGCTTAACGTGCAGAAATGCCCTGGCTGTCTTCGACATGTCTTATTTTGGGAAATTCTACCTGGTTGGTCCCGAAGCAACCAAAGCGGCGAACTGGCTGTTCAGCGCCGATGTGAGCAAAGCACCAGGTACCGGCTCAGCCCCCTTATTTCGGCCGCGCACTGCCTCTGCTGAGCACTGCCCTGGAAGGCTGCCCTGGGAAATCACATCTTACACCAAAACAAACTGAAGGGGACCCAAATTGGCTTTTCTTTTAAATGCTGCTTTTGCAGAGGGTAGGGGAGGCATGGGAGAGTGTCTGCTTTCCCTGTCCTCGCCGGAGGCTGGATTCTGCTCTCGTTTACACAGGGGCAAATGTTCTCTGAGCGGGAGGGATGGGGAGGGGGGGCGTCTGGCTCTCTGGTTCCAGCTGTGGCTCACAGCTGGAGATGTGATGGGTACTGGAGTAAATCAAGCACAACTCTCACCAGCCGTGGTTTGCACGGGGAGAAGCTGCCCCCTTCTCCAGGGCTGGGAGGCAGCTTATGGCATTTCCAAGGGTGCAGCTTCAGCTCCTCACACAGATCTCAAGGGGAAAAACCATCACTCCTCTCCCCCTCCTGGTGCTGGGACATCCAGGCTCAGTCAGGGCATACCCAGGCAGTGGCAGCTGATGTAACGATGGGGACAAATTTTCCTGCTACCCCCCCTTCCCTCTGCTGGGGCCACAGCTCTGTGCCGAGGCTGGCTGATGGGCAGCAGTGCCCGTCTCCTTCCCCCAGGCTCGACCGTGTACACCTGCATGCTGAACAAGCAGGGCGGCGTGGAGAGTGACCTGACCGTCAGCCGGATCAGTCCCGGGGACCCAGCCTCTGCCCTGGCCCCCGCCTTCGAAGGTAAAAGCCCTGAGCACGGGGATGCTGGAGGTGGGTGCGTTTCTGCAGCCGCCGTGGGACTGAAGGGCGGGATGGCCGGGTGGGTTTACCCTCCCGCAGTTCAGCTCCCGGCCTCTCCCACTGCCTTTTCCAGCTGTGTCAATGCACGCAAAGACCTTTCCGGTCCTGGCAAGCCATGGTGGCAGGTTCAGTCCGAGACCCACCATCATCTCCTCCATCCCTGCCCTGCTCGGGGGCTGCAGGCACGGGGGTGATTGCTTTTACCTAATGGCAGCCACCTGGCTTTTTCCACCTCTACCCTTGGTCCGTGTAACCCAATTATCCTCCTTGTCCCCAGGGGCCTGCACTGCTCACCGGTGTTATTGGGTTTGTCCAGACCCAGCTGGCGGCTCTGACCTCTCCCCGAGTCCTTATCAGCTGCAATAAAGAGGAATTGAAAGGGAGCAGAGCAGTCAGCCCAGAGGGCAGAAATGGCATTAGGCAGCAGCGGAGGAGGAGGACGATGACACTGAGCTGGTCTCTGCCCAGCGGCACCAGTGCTGCCACCAGAAGGGAGATTTGCACTGGGCTGCCCAGTGCCCATGGAGCCCTGTCCCCATGCAGTGTCACCCTCAGAGCTGCTGCATGGATGGGACCAGCATGGGGTGGTGGGTGTTGTGGGTGCAATCTCCCCTTTTCCCTGGGATGATCGGCTGCCAGTGAGCTCTTCCCTCCCCGTGGGTGAATCCTGCATCCCTCTCGTCTGGGGAGCTCGTGGGGGGCAGAAGGGTGACGGGAAGCGGATGGCAGAGCCGCAGGATTTGTCGGGCGATGGAGGAGCTTAATTGCAGCAAAGTCTATTTTTCCAATTAAAGTAGGTGGCTGCACTTATTATCGTTATGACAGATTATCAGAGAGCAATTTTGTAGTGGCAGGAAAGACAGAGGGAAGATTGATCACGTATTAATCAGCTCTCAAACCGCATCCTGAGGGGCTTTTCCACCCAGGATTACTGACGAGATGAAATTCCTCCTCACATACAATGCAGCCCCTGCACTGTCTATGGCCCAGTCGCTGCACCCCTCCCTGCTCCCACCTGTAATTCCTGGTTCACTCCACACTTTGGCATCCGCTCTGAACTGGGACAAAAGAGCAGATGCTTTTGCTGTTGGTCTCAAGGGACAAAGAGTTTTTTCTCTTCCTGCGATGCTCACACACACACAGGCACCTCCAGGGCTCAAACAGTTGTGGGTTGTTTTTTTTTAACCTTTTCTTCTTTCAGGTTTTAATGGTCATTTGGTTTTCGTTGTGCTGAGCCCCACCAGTAAAAGGCAGCGTGGATGTTAGCAGAGCCCCAAAGCCCTCCCTTGCCCCAACATTCCTTAACCTCGCTATGTCTTGGCATTTCCACCGGGCTGTGCCAGCTGGAGAGGCTCAGGGCTGCAGCTCAGTCTCTGGAGAGCAAAACCAGCTCCGAGCTGAGCTGGGCATCACCCCCAGCCCGATGTTCTCCAGCCTGAAAGGCTGCCGGGGGGGTGTCTTCCAGGGGACGGCTACTACCTGGCTATCGGCGGGGCCGTGGCTCAGCACAACTGGTCACACATCACTGCCGTGCTGCAGGACATGAAGCTCCAGTGCAAACTCCTGGACTGCTCAGAGGAGCTGGGCATGATGAGCATCCAGGGCCCGCTGAGGTGAGTGCGGGGAGAGCGTCGTGACCCCCTCCTTGCACCCTGATGCCTGGCCCATGGAGAGATGGATGGGGGGATACTGGGATGGGTGGAGGGATGGAGGGAGGGATGGGTGGTGTGAGCCCCATGGCATCAGGCAATGTTCTGGCTGGAGCGATGTGCCATTTACTGGGGAACTGGCATTTCTTTTGAGGCTCTCACAGCGTGGCATATCACCCACGTCAGCTCCCCTTCAGAGGGAGAGGTCTGTCTTGCCAACAAGACGAGAAAACAAGTTTTGGCGATAACCTCCAGTGCATGTTGCTGAGCTATGACCTTTCACCGCGGCCTCTTTGCTGTTTCCCCACAGCCGTGTTGTCCTCCAAGAAGTGCTCGACACCGACCTCAGCAATGAAGCTTTCCCCTTCTCCACCCACAAACTCACCACGGCCGCAGGATGCATGGTAGGATGGGGCCAGCCCTCCAGCTCCCCAGGGAGGTCTGTTCACTGGGGTGACTGCCCACCAGCCTGCGCAGCCGAGCATCCTCTGCTCCCTCTGCCTCCACATTGCTGCAGTGGGCAGCTGGGTGGTTTTGTTGGGGTTTTTTGTTGGAAAAGGCCAAAAACTGGGGTGTTTTCATCCCTGTTTGCTTGCCAGGTGCCAGCCTGCTCTCCCAGCCCGCCTGGCAGTGTTGTAGCCTGGGCTGAGCTTGGGGAAGGGATGTGGTGACTTATGGCTTTGCAGTGCTGTTGGAAGAACAAGAAACACCTCCCATAGGTGAAGGGCAAGCACTGGCGATAAAGAGATTTATTTGACACTCTAGATCCCCTCCTTTTCCCCATACTCATAATAGGGACGATTTAATGTAAAGCATGTCAAGTACTGGCAGTAAGGGCTGGGCGGCCTGCAGAGCTGGTGTATTTGATCACAGGAGAAGTCTGACAACCGTAAGCTTTCTGTACAAGCGCAGATCATCCTGCATTTGCCTAGACTTGAGGGCTCACGTCAGGCGTTATGCAAGAAAAGCACAGAAATGGTAATGCTCCGCGCTAGCGCCTCAGGCTGAGCCCCTCGCTGTCACAGCGAGGGGACGAGAAACCCTTTGGGGCCATGGTGGAAACCAGCAGGGCTGTCCGGCTGGTGGGGAGTCATGGGTGGGGGATGCTGGCCGGCTCCTGCCCCCCGGACGCATCACCTGGGGAGGCAGTGCCGGTGCGGTGTTTTTGCAGACAGAGGTGAGCTCGCTTTGCCTGCACTGCCTGCCTGCAGCGCTGCCTGCAGAGCACGGGACAGGCACGTGCATTGCCGTCCTGAGCGCCACAGTCCTCAGCAAGCCGCAGGAGATGCACCTTGCCCAGGCTGGCAGCCCAGCACCTCTGCCAGGACCCGCAGCCATGGGTTTAGTACATTGTGTGGCATCGCTCGCAGGTGTCGAGGGAGGAAGGCTCAGCCTAACGCAACCGCTTTAGGTGTCCTTTGCTGTGTTGCAAAGAGGCAGATCAGCCCCCGGGGTTTGCCCTGAGGTTTCGCAGTGCTGCCTGCTTGGTTGGACTCCTCCGTCTCGCCTGGCGTGGGGCAGAGAGAAAAGTGCCTTAAATCTCTTCCCTGCCTCGCTCGGCGGAGATCAATGTGGTCTGAAGTTATCCCTGGGGAAAGGGGGCGATGGCAGTTCTTTGGGGAGTTTTGTCATGGGTGAAGCTGCTGATTTAGCCTGCTGGAAACACCCTAAATAGAAGAGTTGGTGACCATGAAGTGTCATTTTGTCAAAAGAGAAACATTCTGGGAAAACCTGCTGCTGGCAGGTTTTGGTATTGGGGAAAAGCTTTTTGCAAGGTTTGCCTGAGAATCTCTGCCTCGATTTCTTATTGATGTTTGCCCCATATGAAATATTCCTTCCATTGCAAAAACACCTCTTTGGGAGAGGTGGTAGAGTTTGTACCCTAGCCTTCCCATGGGAAATCTGGGCAGGCAGCGGTCCCAGGGCATCCCGCTCCCACCCGGAGGAGCCGGCTGGCGGGAGGGACCATGCCGAGCGTTTGCTCTGGTTGTCAAGCTGGTGTCTGATGGGAGATGAAGGGGGTGGAGGTGCAACAGTAAATCTCATAAAAGGCAGCAGGAGAACAGGGAGCCGGAGGCAGGCTGGATATTAGTGAAATTGGGTTAAGCCGTGTGCGGACACTTTTCATTCGTTATTAAAGTGGCTTTAATTCGAATGCAGCTGGCTGCTGAAGGGATTGCTGCTAAATCAAATTAAGGCTACTTGATTTGTGAGCAAGAGCCTTGCCAGGGTTTAGGGCGGTTTAACTAAGCCACAGATTTTGCCCAATTTGGATTAATTCTCCAAACCATCACCATCGGTGTGCTCTGTGCTCCGGGTACTGAAAACCCACAGTGTGTCCAGTGTCCTTTTGGGGGAGAGAGTGACATGGGGGACCCGAAAGCCAATCCGTTGTTGCAGGTTGTCCAACACGTTGCATTTTAGTCTCCACTAGTGGGTTATAACCCTCCCTACCTCCTCCCCTGTCACGCCTGTGCAAACTGATAAAATCTCATAATAATCTACTTATCCCCTGGGAAAGGTGTATAAATGTTCGTCTTCAAGAGCGTGATGAGTTTATTTGCATTTTCTTCAAGTTTACAAAAAATAATCCGGTCCTGTGTGGAAGAAATAGTTGGTAGAAATTTTGTGGCTTCTTTTGGGTGTAAATGCCCTGACTGTAGGAAAGAAGCTTTCCTGCCCAAGGGCTCTGGGCTGGGGGGGGGTCACCCTGCCTGCTGCCGGGGCCACCCTTCGGGAGGTCTCCATCAGGCCCCCGCCACACAATGAGCACAGGGGACTCCATCCCACGCCAAAATTAGAGTAGGAGGGTTTCTGAGGACAGCAGGCTGAAGCCTTCGCTGATATTATCGTCTTCCAGGGGGATTAAACCGAACCCAACATCTTTAAAAAGTTATCGCTGAGATTTTCATGCATTAACTCAGTAGTTGAACAAAATCAGCTGGAGTGAAAGGAGAGTTCCAGCAGAGTTAATGACTCTGGAAATTACCAATTGGTTTGTGAGTTTATATATAGTGTCTCTCATTGTATTGAACAGCAGAGAAAGGTCCCCCTTTGAATTTCACTGCTGGATACAGGCTAAAGTTCAGTTTTCATTTTCTGGAATACTTAAAATACTTTTGAATTGCTGTTGAAAGACCCAGGAATTGATGCTATTTCATAGCTCCAGTTGAAATCTAACAGAAAAACCTGTTCCTGGGGGAATTTAGCAGAAAGACGGCTGGAGCAGCTGAGCCCAGCCCTTGACATCCCCCTCGGCCTCTGCGGTGGGGTGCGTACCCCTGCCTGGGGTATGCACCCATGGGTGCAACCCCCAACCCCTGCCTGTGCAGAGCTAATGACTGGCACCCCAGTTTTCCCAAGGATACCTGTTTCCTTTGGTGCACTGCTCTGCCTCACCACTCTTGCCAGGATGCCTGCTCCCCTGGAGCAGGGATGGTGTGTGTGGGGGGAGTTTCTCCCAGGAGTAACTTGCTCCTGAAAGTAAAATGCACTTTAGCTGCAGCGCTGACTGCTGAGTCGCCGGCAGGGTTAATGAGCCGGGAAGTCGCCTGTCAATCCCCAAGAGCATCTCCTGCCGTGATGAAGATGGTAGTTGGCTGCAGCGGCTTGATCTCTGGCTGTTCCCTAATTAAATGACACTTTTGTGTGGAGTGAAAAACTTCTCCTCACCCCTTGTGTCTGTGCACCTCGAAAAGCGATTGCCAGCCTTTTTGCTTCGCTGCGGGGCTGCGGAGGAGACCGAAGGAAGGATGGCTCCCCGGCACGGCTTCTTGTGAGGAGGCTCAAAATAAATTCCCGATACCTATGGTGTTCCTTCCTCCCCTCCCCTTCTGTTGTAAAGGTTAAGGCATCTTAAAAGCTGCCTAAAACTCGGCTTGAGGACATTATTTTTGCAGTGCTGGTAGAGCATGGGGGTGCAGGGGGAAGCAAGGATGGATTTGGGTTCTCAGCCATTGCCCACTGGCCGTCCTCGCAGTAGAGAGCCCGGATGCCCCCTTGATACTTGTTGTGCCCGTCGCTGCCTGTTTTGGGCAGCAGATGCTGTTGTCTGTTGTTGTTTATACCCGGGATTAGAGAGCACAGCTGAGACCAGCTCCCGGTTGTAGTAAGAGCTCAGCAAACGGCAAGATGCAGCTTCTGCCCCAACAACATCCAGAGGCAGCGTGGGAAAGACAGCCCCAAAGCTGCGGAGCGTGCCTGGCCAATGGAACCAGCCTGGAAGTCTCTTCCTAGCTGAAAACTGCTTTGTTAAGACTGCAGATCAGAGTCTGGCGTGAAACTCTTGAGTTGATCTCTCTCCCAAAGCGAGGTATACATTTACAGTTGATGTGCATCCAAAGGGATGAAGCAGAGGGGTTTTTGTGGGGGAGGAAGCAGAGAAATCCGAAGGGATGAAGAAGAGGGAAATGCAGCTCAGACTCAAGGATTATTTTCAGGGAAGGTGCCCGAGCTGGGGTGTCCCCAACCAGCCTGGAAAGCTTTGGGAATACAGACTGTTTCAGTAGAGACAACAGGAGGACGCAGGCAAGCCTGCCTGGGAGAGAAGTGGGGGGAAAATGGGCAGGGCAGTCCCAGCACAGCCGGGAGGTCTGTGCCCCTGGGAGCGCAGGCAGGCAGGCATATCCCCAAGGATGAGGCTTCCCCCGAGAAGCACCAAGTCCCCTGTGCTGATCTGCTCGTTCCTCTTTGGAGCTTCATGCATTCGATGTGGAGCTAATTTGGCAGCAGAGAGTAACGCTTTGGGGCACAACCTCCACTGGGGGAAACCTGAGCATCCTCCTGGGGTGAGCAGGGCACAGATTGGGACACCGGGCTCAGCTCCTGCCCGGGAGCGAGGGGCCTTTGGGCGCCTCTGCCATGGGAGCACCATCCCAAGTCAGGGACATCCCCAGGGGACAGCAGCCACAAAGAGCCCCAAAGCAGGACAGTCTTGTTGGGGACCGGCTTCCCTGTCTGACGGGCTGATCTGGGGAGGTGCAGGGCTGGGGGTACTTGTGGGCTTTCTTCTGGTGTCGATGGATCAGCAGAGGGAGACAAAAGCCCGGCTGGAGCAGGAGCATCATGTCTAGCCCCAGCCCTGCCAGTGTGACAGCCCTGGGATCGGTGGCCAGAGGATGCTGAACGCAGCCCCCTCTGCCCACTGGCTGTCCCTCCTGGGCGCTGACGGTAACCGGGTTTGAGGTGCCAAGCTTAGGTTGTCCAGAGATGAGAAATTTGGTCTGATCCTGGCTTCGTGCACTAAGGAGAACAAAGGAATGCCTTCTACCAAAGTAGGACATTTCCACAAGGTTGCCGGGCAAGCTGGCTTCCCCCCCGCCATGGCGGCATGTGGCTCCGCAGCCTCTCCCGCGCTGCACAGCCCGGCTCCATCCGCAGGGGTGTTTGACCTCTTGGCTTCTCGCAGGTCCGTGCCATGAGGTTGTCATTCGTCGGCGAGATGGGCTGGGAGCTGCACGTGCCCAGGGCGGACTGCGTGAAGGTTTACCAGGCAGTGATGCAGGCGGGTGCCCAGCACGGCATTACCAACGCCGGCTACAGAGCCATCGACAGCCTCAGCATCGAGAAAGGTTTCTTGTTTTTCTTACGGCAGCGCTCGCTGCTTTGCCTCTGGCCAGGGGACCAGGGCAAATGAATTTTTCCCAGCTTCAAGGGTGGGTTAGTGTGACTGGAGGTCTGGCAGCTACTGGCAGAGATGCAACTGGTCCCAGCGCTCCTTGTTGAGACTTCCCCAATATGAGCTCCTCGCGAGGGTGCTTTGTCCAGGGCCAAGTGAATCAAGAGCAACAGGGGAGTCCAAGAGGCAGGGGTGATGTCTTGGTCTCCTGATGCTGCTCACCCTGGGCTTGCTGCCACGGCAGGGAGAGGCTGGGCGACCCACGCTTGCCTCTGCAGGGTACAGGCACTGGCACGCAGACCTGCGCCCTGACGATTCTCCGCTAGAAGCAGGCTTGGCCTTCACCTGCAAGCTCAGGTCCAGCATCCCCTTCCTGGGCCGGGAGGCTGTGGAAGCTCAAAAAGCCAAGGGCATCTTCTGTCGTCTCGTCTGCTTCACCACCGAGGAGTGAGTACCACTGCCGGGCTCCGCTCAGCGCCGGGCAGCACCCAGCACCAGCGGTCGCCCTGGGACAAGCACCTTCAGCCATTCCCATCCACCTTTTTGCCTGGGCACACACATGGAGCGCATTTGCAAGCCGGCTCGGCTGTTTTCCATGCTCTAATTCCGTCCCTAATTTAAATCCCACCGTGAATTCCCTGCTGGATGCTTAATGGGAGCTGGAAGCGGTGTGACAGGGAGTGGGTTTATCTTGTTTCACCCAGAACAGCGGGACATTTTGCAAATTGGGCTGGAGGGGCTTTCCCAGCGCCTGGGATCGGCACGGGGGATGTTCATGAACCTGTGGGCAGCGGGAGCCCCGGCACGTGGGCTGGCACGGGGCAGAGCTGGGGTCCGGTCCCCTCAAGCCCCTCTCTGTGGTGGGGTCCCGACGTGGGGCTTTGCTGACGGCAGCTGTGCCTTCGCCTTGCAGGAAGGTGCCGATGTTCGGCCTGGAGGCGGTCTGGCGGGACGGCAAGGTAGTCGGCCACATCCGTCGGGCAGACTTCGGATTTGCCATCGACAAAACCATCGCCTACGGCTACATCCGTGACCCCGAGGGGGGCCCGGTGAGTACAGACCCCCTGCTGCCGCCAGCCCGCGGGGATGGCTGCGCCTCCTTTCCCGCAGCGGGGGCTTGCTGGGGTGGGGAGCGGAGCGCTTGTTTGGTTTTGAAGCCGTATGCACAAACCTGTTGTAAACCCGCTGTCATCTGGGGAGCGAGATGGGGCAGCCCCCCCTGTGCTTTCCCTGCGGGAGGCTGGAGGGTGAGGGATGCCATGGCTTGGCAGCGAGGTCGGTCTCACCGACTGTCGCTCTGCGTGGTCCCAGCAATGCTCTCCGGCTCAAGAGCTGCCTCGGATGTTAATTGCAACTGAGTATTTAATTGCAGCAGTGAATTAACTTATGTTATGGGGAGCAATGGCCAATAGGAGCGCAGCAGGCTCTTAATTAACCCTGGGAGACTCCTGGATAGTAAATCAGATGCCCTCATTAAGCAGCGTGCTGTAGGCAGAGGCCAGGGAACCTGTGTGGGGACAGAGGGCTGTGGATGACATCCCCAGGGACCCTCCCTGTCGCAAACCAAGAGCAGGGCATATGCTTGTGCTTTCATCCTCTTGCTTGCCTTGACTTTTAATCCTGCATCAGTGCCAGACTCCCAAGTCAAGTGGCTCTGTGTTCCAGTTGCCCCCTTCCCCGCTGGGAACCATCTTTTCTCCCCACCGTGAATGTTCCCCCCTAGATCTTCCTTTCCTTTCCCCCTTTCCCACTCTGTCCTCACTGATACATCTCCCTCACCCGGCCGCCCCCTCCTACCCCAGGCAGCCTGACGGAGGCAGCAGGATGGAGGTGGGGGGGATGACGGTCCCCTCCTGCCTCCGGCGAGGCACAGATGCGGCAAAGCGGCGCTGAGTGCATCCCTGCCGGGGGCATCCATCGCCCTGCTCTCCCCGCTCGCGCACCCGCTGCAGGGAGAGCTCTGCCGCAGCAGCGTGCTGTGGGGCTGGCAGCAGGCAGCTGCCTGCTGGGCTTCGGGGGGGCTGAAATGGCAATGGTGGGGAGAGGCACCAGGTATGGGTGGTCATGCTGTGGGGTCCCCAGCCCTGCCAGCTCCTTTGCGTGGCTACTCCGGCTGGCTGCAGCCGGGAAGCAGCGCTCGTTAAGCAGATGTTAATGTGCAGTCCTCATCTCTCCGCTCCCTGGGATAACTCCAGCTTGGTTTGGGCAGTAATTGCGCAAGGAGGAGGGAGCTTTGCTGTGCAGGGAGGGCAGGTCACTCAGGGGGATCTGCATTGGGACTCTGCCCCATGCTGTCCCCATCGGGGGCTTGGTGCTGGACACAAACCGCACACCAACCCCGAGCCCTTGGAGGAGGGCACACAGAGCCCCCGTCTTCCCAGCTCCCCGGCAGCGGGGCACCCAGCACGGCTGCCCAGGGCCTTGCTATGTTGTGTGTGGCCCGTTAGTTTCCTTCCCATGGATACGGTCCTTCAGCAACCGGGTGTGATGCTCCCCGGCTCTGGGAAGGGAGATCCAGGATGGGGATGTTTCTGTGGCATCGGGGCTAAAAAGCCAGAGGAGCAGAAGACGTGCAAGCGGTGAGGCGGAGCAGAGAGAAACAAAAATTCTGGAGTTTGCTGAGTTGCTGACAATTTCCAGGTGATAAAAACACACTGGCATTGAGAGTCCCCAGCCGTTCCCTGTGCTGGAGTGTCTCAGCCACTGGCATTGCCTGGCACTGGGTGACCTTCGCGGGTGGAGGGAACAGCTCACGGTCGTCACAGCAAGTGGTGACATCCTGGCTGCCACCATGGTCCCCTCCTGCAGCCAGGGCTGACCCCATTCGGGTGTGCCATCCCTGCACCCAGCCTGCCTGCTCCAGCCCCTCTGGCAATGAGCTCCCGCAGCCTGGCTCTAAGTGCACCTTGCACTGGGTGGCATTGAAAAAATCCACTCCCTCAAAAAAAACCCACCTCAAAAAAAATTTAAATACTGCATTCTTTTTATGTTTTTTAGCTGAATGCTTTTAAAAATCTTTTTTCTTCTCTCCATGCATACCCCTGGGATGGCAGAGCCGGGCTTTCTATGGAAAGCATACCTGCTGGGTGGTGTGGGGGCTTGCCCAGCGATGGGGCTGGGGTGGTGGCAGGGAGCTGGTGCCCCACCAGTGCCTCGCAGCACCTAACGGGGCTTTCGTCGTGGCTGTGCCTTGCAGGTCTCGCTGGATTTCGTGAAAAGCGGCAGCTACAAACTGGAGCGGATGGGAGTGACCTACCCTGCCCAAGCACACACCAAGTCCCCGTTCGACCCGGACAACAAGCGAGTGAAGGGCTTTTACTGAGAGCGCGGCAGCGCGGGGCTGGGGAGCGGGTGCTGCGGACGCTGGGATGGGGAGAGGGAAGATGCCATTAGGAGCTGTCAGCTGAATTCCCAGCCCCCGGATGCCCCAGCTAGCTCCAGGGTCTGCTGGGAGAGCTGGGTCTGCAGCAAACTCTTCAAGCAAATTTGGGTCAAATTAGAGGGGAAGACGAGAAAGAGATTCCAAAAAGTCCAAAGATTTTGTTCCTATGTTTTCTAATGAAGCAGTACAACTACAGCAATAATTCTTTTCCATGGGTTAATTGGCCTGAAAACAGTGTTTTGCTCGACTGCAAATGAAGTGGTTTCAATTTTTTGCTTTGCTGGAAACTCTTTCCCCCAAAATGTAGTTTCATACTGCCTGGAAATGAATTTTTTTAAACTAACTCTGCTGTTAATAACAGCTGTAGCCTCCAAACTTGCTGTCTTTCCAGTCCCTTGCTGTGTCTGTCCCTGCTCTGATGGGTGTCACCTCGTCCTGGCTGTGCCCTGGGGACGTGGTGCTGGGGTGGGGGCGCTCATGGGGGCCATGGAGGGAAGGGGCAGACGGCCCAGGGCCATTGCCCAGGCTCATGCCATGGATGCTCTGCCCACTGCAGGGTTTTTCTGTACCTTGAAATTGTTGGCTTTACCCAGGGGGTTTTCAGGCATGTTCTTCCGATCTCTGCAAGCACAGGTTTGTCCCTCCATCCCATCTTATCCTGGTCACAGCTGGACCTTCAGGTCTTGCTTTGGCAAAATGCTTTCTTGTGGCTCCGAAGTTCAGAGGGAGTTTAAGCACCAACTTCTGTTGCCTTCTGTGGTAATTGGCACCTAAGGCCCTTAAAAAATCAACCCTGGGGTGCGAAACATTCGGTGCCTGCTTCCGTTTTGTTCGTGGTGCTCAAGTGCTGCCCCAGCGTGCGATGGCTGTGCGGGAGGCGGGGAGGGTCGATCCTCCCCAGACCTGAACCATGAGCGTGTCCCTTTGTGGGAGGGCGAGAGTAAAGGCAAGTCCCAGTTTTTCGTGGTGGCAATGGGAGCGCGTCGGTGCCCAGGGAAGGCTGCCAGCCTGCGCCAGCCCCTGCGTTGGAAACAAGGAAAACACGGTGGTGCCGCGCGGCCCCTTGATGCTTAACTGGGCAGAGAGACTGGTGTTGTGCCCCAGAGAATAAAAGAAACTCCCGAAGGCAAGTGCCGTTGGAATCTGGGTCCTTGCTGCGTGCGTGTGTGTAGCCTCTGAATTTGGAGGAGACGAAAGAAGAGTTTGATGAATGTTTTGGCCCATGGCTGCTTTGCCAGGACAGTTTGTGTTTGTGTGTCCCCTGGGCTGTTCCCGGTACGGGCAGGACCAGCTCAATGCTGCGGTGTAAGCTCACTGACCGGGACACTGACACCAGGGCTACCCTTGGCCCCGTCTGCTCCTCTGGATCTTCCCGAAGGTCACCTTGGAGGTGGCTCCTTTTAGCTCCTGACGGAGAGGGCGATGCACACAGAGGCTGAGCTGCGTGCGGCCAGCCCCGCAGCCTCCAGCAGCCCAGAGCCAATCTCAGAGGCGTCAGGGAAGGTTTTTCATCGTGTGCGTGCAGCCCATGAACTGCTGAGGGGAAGGGGCAGCTGCTCCCAGCCTGTCTCCATAATCATCCCTTGCTCTGGTCCCCTTGCTGGGCTCCGTCTTCAGCAGTGCAGCAAGGACCTGATCTCTGCTGAAGCTTTCACCCGCCTGAAGAAATAATCACACTGCATGCTTTTCACTTTATTGCCCTTGACCAGGTTTGCTTGGTTTATACCCTCTTTAGAGCTGATTTCAGTTCCTGAGCCTCATGCAACAAGCGCTGTGGGCAAGAGTTCGAACTCTCAAATGCTTTGTTTCTACTGGAAACATTAAAAAACAAGGTTGAGATGAATTTTTCTCTGAATAGGAGGTGATTGCACTCCCCGATGCTGCCCAGGAGGAGGGCAGAGGAGAGGGTGGCTGCAGTCCTGTCTGTTTGTCCTGGGAATAAATGAGGGAGCTGGTAAAGGGGAAGAGGTGTGAGGAGCACACTGCCTCCCTGCTCAGCCAGGGATCTGCTGCGTTCCTGCGAAGATAATGTTTCACTTCAAAAAAGCCTTTCTGATCCGCAGTGCTCTGACCTGAGATTATTCCTTAAACCCAAGGTGGGTGGGTGCCCTGGATCCCACCCACCCCAGGGCAGCGAGGGGCAGGCGCCTGGCTGTGACGGGACAGACGAGCTCTCCAACAGCACCGCTGGCCTTTCCTCTGCTGCTCCTGACTATTTTCCCTTTGGAGCTCAACAGACAAAAAAACAATTTTTTTATTTATTTTTTTTTTTACATTTAGGTATTTAATGGAGTCATTTTTCCTGTCAAAAGGTTTGCCTCCCCCCCTGCCCCGACTCTGTGTTCCTCCCCATCATCCCTCTCCCTTTCTAAACCCCATCACAGAGGTATCATTTGTTCCCGGCCATTGGCATCTGGTGGCGTCAAGAAAAATAATCCCCAGTGCGGGGGAGTGGGAGGAGGAGCACGGCGGGGAGCCGCAGTCCCTGCAGCGGGGAGGCGAGCGCTGGGTGGGTGTCGCGGCATCCCTCCCTCCCTCCCTCCATCCCCACCAAGGGTGCCGGTGTGGGAGAGCGCCCACGGAGCCTCCCCAAGCTGGATGGGACCGTGGGGCACTGGGAAGGTCTGTACGCTACTCCCGTGCAGGTCTTTGCTCCGGGACTCAGTTTCTCTGTGGGAAAACAGGCTTCTCCCTCCCCCCATCCCTGGGCCGCGCTGGGTTCGGCACAATAGCAAACCTCCATGTTATTATTCTGGGGGCGGAAAGCAGCATTACTCAGAGCCGGGATTGCTAATAACTCACTAAATATAGCACTTTCCAGCTCCAGAGTACTTTCTGAACGCTAACTTGTGAGCCCTAGCCTCCTCCAGAGACAGGGGCCAGGGCACCGGCCGGCATCGCTGTGTGGGCAGGGATGCCAGGAGAGCAACAGGACAACGTTCCCTGTAGATGCTCCTGCCTGGAGGCGCTTCCTGTTGTGATGGAAGGAGCGGGCATCGGGTCAGTCCCTCCTGAGCTTGCCCAGGTTGAGGGGGACGGGGGCAGCAGGCCCCGGGGTGGGCTGGCAGCGAGGGACGGGCTCCTGTAGCCTCTCGGTGATGGTGGGAAGCGGCTGCTTCTCCCACTCGCCCTGCAAGAGAGATCAGCACCGTGAGACCAAGTCGGGTTTTTGGGTGCTTGGAGACTCCGTGTTTCTCCCTGCTTGTAAAAATGAAATGATCTTTAATATTAGAAGTGATTTTAGCCCAAACCAGGATGTTTTCTTACGAGACGTTACTAATTATTTGTATTGCAGAAGCACCTACGCATTCCCTTAGCAGCACAGACATCTGCAGTGCACCACGTTGCACCAACCCACCACAGTTAGGGAGTTTCCACCCCAAAAAGTGTTACCCACCAAATCAGATGGAGGCAACTGTGACCAGGGAGGCCACCGACCCACCATGCTCTCAGCCCAGCCCTGAAAAACACTCTTTACCAGGTATTGGCAGGAAGGTTGGTTGGAAGCGACACTTGCAGCGTGCCAGCATGGATTTCATGTGCAGCTGCTGCGAAACGGGAGGGACGCGGCAGCCTGGATGAGGTGCCGCAGGGCAGAGCCAGGGAAGGGCTGTCACAGCCATCAGGGCTCAAGATGACCATGGCCAGGACAAAACTCCCAGCTCCATTCATGCATGGGGGCACCTTGTCTTGAGGATGCTCCCTGCCAGGAGCAATCTGCCGCGGTTCAGCCAGCGCCGAGGGCTGAGCCCGCTGGGCAGGATCTAGCTCAGATGTGACTTGTTGGTCCGGATTAGTGGCCGGGTGAGATGCAGGCAGGGGCTGCGAGGGCGGAGGGGGCTCAGTCTGGGCTGAGCTCTGGTTCGGTGATGCCACGGTTTGGCTGCCGGCTGCACGCTCATGCGGAAATGTCAGCGAGAGGCTGAGCTGCAGCGTGAGCAGGAGGAGGGAGGTCTGGAGAGGAGAGGTAGAGCCGTGAGTCATCAGCAAGAAGATGAAGGTTAAATTTATGTTTTCAGATTAAATTCCTTGTAGTATGTCAAGCAAAATGGGCCAGAGCCTGCTCCTGCACCAGGAAAACCTTCGGGAAAGGTGGAGTGGGATGGAGGGACAACTCAAATGAGGAGTGACTGGAGAGGGGACAGCATTGCAGGGGAGCACCAGCTGGAGAAATGACTGTTTTCCTGTACCTTTATGGTTTAGGAGAGCAGTTAAGCATGTTTGGGGTGCACCTGCTCCAGGGCTCGGCCCCAGCCCTGAGCCCATCTGCTGCAGTGTCCTGCCCTGCCAACACATCCCAAACCCTGTGCTCGCGCCTCGCCAGCACCCTGCTTTTGGGGTAGACCAAAGGCATTTGGAGTGTCTCGATAGTTGTTGTTTTCAGTGGTTTTGAGTGGAAACCTGAACATGGAGAGTGTAGAGTTCACCACGAGCAGGTGCAAGGGACGTGGGGACAGAGACATCCCCACAGCTGCTCACAAGTGTTACCTTGAGATTTTGCTCAATAATTAACGGCACTCAGTCCTTCCAGAAAGCTCATCAGGCTTGGGATCACTGAACTGCAAAAACACGAGTTTCATTAGAAGCTGGTGCTTTTCTCTTGGCAAAACCAGCGTGGAATAAATGAGATGTCTTAAAATCGGGCTCGCTCTGAAAACACCAGCAGAGCAGGAGGGGCAGTTCGGCTCCTTCGCCCTCGCTGCGATGCTCATGACCCACTTTGTGCCAGCATCAGATCTGCTCCACTCCAGTCTCTTCCTGGCCGCCCCCCCACCCCTCGCTGAAATCAAGAGAGTTACCTGGGCCATAATTAAGAGGCTTAATTCATAATTCCGCTGCTGCACAAAACTTCTGCACCACTTCTGTCCCTGCAGCTGGGCTCTGCGTGGCCGAGAGATGCTGGGTCTCCTCTGGAACTCCAGTTCCAGGGAACAGAAAAGGTTTCTGCTCCCTCCAGAGCAGCCTTTGCTAAAGGGGTTTTACCGGGGCAGAAAGCTGATGGTCTTCCCTGCAATCAGCTTGGCATCCACCGGCACTGCAGTGCATAATGCTGGATCCAGAAATAACGTATCGTGTGAGTTTATTCCACTGATAAACAGTGTCGGGAGCTGATGGTGATAGGGACCATCAGTGGTTTTAAATCTTCATCATCATGACCATCATGGCTGGGCCTGTTTTTTCTTTAAAGGTCTCACCAGCCTTTATCCTTCACATTTTGCTGGATCGCCGCGTTCGGAGACTGCACAGATGCTTGTGCGTAATAAGCTCGCTCTGCTGGGACCTGATGTGATTTGCCAAAATCCTAAAAACCACCTCACGTTTCTCCTTGGTTCTGGAGCTAGCCCTGCTTTAACACTCAGCAAAAGCCACCTCAAAATTGCTTTATGCAAATGCATCTCCTAATTGAGTCTGGCCGAGCACATCCACAGCGGGCTCGTGCCGGATTGTTTTAAGCACCAGGTTTGGGCTGGGCTCAGTGTCCTGCTGATGCTGGGGTGCCCCAGGCAGCTCCAGTTCCCTGCCCTGAGCCCACCGGGTGCAGCCATGTCCTGAGCACCCGAGACCTGACCCGTCTCATCAAGGTCACCCTGCGGCACCACTCCCCTTTTACCTACGGCCAGGAGTTTTGCTGAGAAGCTTTGGTTGTGAAGCTGTACCTACCGGGAACCGGACGGCTGAGGATTTGTTGCAGTGCATCGAGATGGGAGCAAAGCTGTAGAGGGATTTCAGCACGTCTCGGTTGAACGTGTTCCAGGGGACAGAGAAAAACTGCTGTGGGACAGAGACTTGCGGGCACGTGCAGACCTCCTCATCGTTAAACCTGGGGCAGGAGAAACGCCACACTGAAAGGCAGCAACACTGTCCCCTTTCAGCGCTGGATGTGTCTAATTGCTCCCTGCCTAAAGCTCGGCCTGGAACTGCTCCGAAGTCGGCGCTGGGAGCAGCCAGCGCAGCCAGCACCTGCGGGGGAAGATTTGGGGCCAGCTGGACTGCCCGTGAGGACACCCGTGCAAGGTCAGCATCTCGCCCCTCTCCCCGTGGGTGAACAAGCTGCAGTCTGCTTCTCTGGCAGGGATGCTTGGCATCTGCCTTGGGTTGTAAGAAGTATTTTGCACGAGTCCTTGGCCAGGCACTAACTCTTGCGGGGAAGTCCCTCCCTGGGAATGCTCTCCCGTCATTAAATCATAGAATCATGGAATGGTTTTGGTTGGAAGGGACCTTAAAGACCATCTAGTTCCATCCCCCTTGCCATGGGCAGGGACACCTCCCACTAGACCTGGTTGCTCCAAGCCCCGTCCAACTTGGCCTTGAACACCTCCAGGGATGGGGCAGCCACAGCTTCTCTGGGCAACCTGGGCCAGTGTCTCACCACCCTCAGAGTGAAAAATTCCTCCCTGAGATCTAATCTAAATCTCCCCTCTTCCAGTTTGAAGCCATTACCCCTCCTCCTATCACTACATGCCATTGTAAAAAGTCCCTCCCCAGCTTTCCTGTAGCCCCTTTCAGATACTGGAAGGGGCTCTAAGGTCTCCCTGGAGCCTTCTCTTCTCCAGGCTGAACAACGCCAGCTCTCTCAGCCTGTCCTCACAGCAGAGGTGCTCCAGCCCTCTGATCAACTTCGTGTCCTCCTCTGGACCTGCTCCAACAGGTCCATGTCCTTCTTGTGTTGGGGACTCCAAAGCCCCAGGTTTGGCTGCCAGTTCTGGGGACAGGGGAGGGCAGGACTGTGCTCCAGCGCGCAGCCACAGCTCCTGAAACCCGCACTGCCTGAGTGCCCCTGCACACCTACTGCACAGCCAGGGCCCCAAACCCCACTTTTTAAACTTTTTTCAAGTGTTACTAGCAAAGGGCCCTGCAATGGTCCCTCTCCCCTCCGCACCACCACGCAGGGGCCTTATACCTGTTCACGAGGTTGAAGTATCGGTGCAGGTAGCCCGGATCCACGGCACTTTTGCACAGCTCCAGCTGTGTCTGGGGGTAGTAGTGCACGTAGTTCACGCACATCTCCTCCAGGATGCCAAACCCGCCCTGCGGCACAGACACAAACCTGCTGGCAGCAGGGGCCGGCTCTGCCCTGCCGGGGAGGGCAGAGGGGCTGCAAAGGCACAAAGCTCACACCTCTGTGGGCACACATGCACACACACACGCATTTTATATATATATATATGCATGCCTTCAGGTGCGTGGGATGGGCCGCACTCTGCTCATCTGCCCATCCACCCTTTATGCAAGGACAGACTTTCAGGCTAGATCGTGTGGTTTACATTAAAATGCAGATTTCCTATAATCCCTCTGCTATATTTAGCTTTGTCCCTGTTGATGGTACCTCTGACAGGCTCTTTTTTTGCCGCCTATGTAAGAAAATAACATGCACTGTCAAAAAATGCCACTTCTCTTTAATTACAATTAATCCCCAGTGGAACAGTTTGTGATGGGAATTAGAGTGACACATGCTACTTCTCAATTAGCACCTTAACATCCCTGCTGCAGACAGCACAGCCTTGTGGGCTCAATTCTTTACCGCCCTCCCCCTGGTTTCTGGCTGTGATTCAGCCCGGGTTCGTGCAGGTGCCCACTTCATGGGTGCCCCCAGCCCTGGGGTGCGAACACTGGCCAGCCCCAGGTGGGCAGGCGAGCTCGCCCCCGCACTCACCACGGTGGCTCGGCTCCGGTCCTCCGTGTTGTATGTGCAGGTGGTGATGAGTTCGTCACCCTGGAGGGGTTTGAACACAGACACGTGTAGGTGTGAGAGTGCAGAGTTTCCCCTTTCCGATCAGCAAATTTGGGATCGGGGAGTGTGTATCAGCAAATTTGGGATCGGGGAGTGTGTAATGTAGCAGATCTCTGCTCCCTGTTGTGCTGCCAGGCTGGGGGCAGCCTGTTTCCCCACCAGCACCGCAGTGGTCCGCATCCCCTGGGGAGATTCCCTAGGGCTGTATCCCAGGGACCGGTGTTTCCTGCTTTCCTCACTTTCTAAGAATTTCTGCAGGGCTGAAGCACCTGAAAAAAATGCACTTAGGCAACAATTTGAATTGCCAAACCTATACCCAACTTGATGGCACAACTGCCTCCCCCTCCGCGCTCGGTGCCGGGGCCCATGGGGACACCCCAGTGTACAGCCCTGGGGATGGTCTCAACGAGTGCTGAGGCTTTTGAGCAGCCTCTTGGGGCACGACGGCGCCCAGAGGTGTCCTCTGCTTTGCAGCCGGGTCCTTCCTCACCCGTACAGCCCCGGGGCACGCTCGGCCTCTGTTTTACCACCCACTCCCACCACATTCGCTGCTGAATCTCTTCCTCTCCTTCCACCAAACGAGGAGCGAGGGGGCACCTCCAGTGCACGCATGGTTCACCCTCACCCCCCAAGGAACCTCCCTCTGCTAGAGGAAGCCCCGCTAAATTAGATGCTTAATTTAGCTCCTGGCATGATTCGGTTGCCCACACACCGGTTTTGTGTGATATGAGATGGGCCCCGGCGTCCCCAAGGTGTCTGCGTGGAGGTGGCAGATACGACCCAGAGACCACGGGGAGCGTGTCCTCCTGCAGCCCCCCCAGGAGGTCCCAGATGGCATCAGCTGCCTGTGCGTGGGCAGGGGCTGACAGCAATGGAGGGGATGAGGTGGTATAAAGGAGGCAGGGATCTCAGGGCTGTGGGGTCAGGGGTAGGTCTTGCACTATTTGGAAGCCACCACAGTTTTTGGAGCCACTCACTGGAAAAACGGCAACCACCTCCTTCAGCATGCGGATTTCCTGGGAGGGAAGGAAAGGGGCCATGTCAGAGCAATGCCGTGGCTCTGCGCCCGGGCCAGCAGCCCCATGGGTGACGTCCAGCAGAGACCCCCCCCCCTGCTGCCCCTGCAAACCCCTGTACCTGGAAGTGAGGGCTGTAGTGACCATCAGCGTTCACGACCTGCCGCTCCCTCCCATCCCGGGACAGCACTGTCACCACTTTTCTTCCTGCCAGGTGAGTGTGGAGCTGGGAGGCGAAGATGCGGATGCCGGCAGCAGGCAGAGCCTGGGGGAAAGATGGCTCAAGGCCCTTGCCCAACCCCATTCCTCTCCCATCCTGTGAGTCCCCTTGCTGCATGCTCGGGACTGGCCATCCCTGTGCTGGCTCCCACGTGGGGGTTTGGGGATTGCTGTGCCCTTGGAGCAGCGTAGGAGTGTGCTGCCTGCAGAGGGACAGATGCTCGGTCCACTGCCAAAACCAATTTATGCGCTGCCGTGCCCTAAGTCAGCAGGAGCAGCTGAGCCAGACGCTGCTTGCTTCCTTGCATTCATTAGTGGTGGCACAAATGGTTTCTTTTGGGTAGGCCCTACAAAAACATCCACTAAAACTTCCTCGAGAGCAAGGTGGGCATTTTGAAACCATACTTGAGAGAGCTCTTGGCAAGCTCCTTGGAAGCAGAGGCCAATATTCCCATCTCCATGGGGGAAAGGACCGCTGGGGCATGGCCAGCTCAGCAGTAAGATTTATGGGAATGGTACCCTGGGGAGCCGGAGCAGATGGCACCCCAGGAGAGCTCCTTTGAGGGGGATTCGGTGCATCCCAACCAGCTGCTCGCTGTTTGTTGTACACAGCAGATTTTTTCTTTCCAGCACAACCTCATGGTAAGGGGTTCAGGGAGTTTAAAACTGGGAACTGGGAGCTCGATGCTGTATAACTGCTGCCTGGGACCTGGGAAAAGCCACTTGCAACCTCGCTTCTCTGAGGTGAAGCCGGGGTGGAGAGGATGGGCACTCACCAGTTGGGTGCATTTGTCGGTGCAATACCCTGTGAGGATGAAAGCGTCCTCGCCCGGGGGAATGGCCATCACCGGTGTGTAGACCAAGCCCAGCTCCATGATGCCAGCGTCGTAGCGTCGCAGGGTGGCCGTGAAGTAGAGGCGGATTCCTGAGGAGTCGTGGCGACCTGGCAGGTGAGAGCACGAGGCTGCAAGTCACCGTGGGAGAAGTGACAGCTGCTGGGACAAGGTCAGGTGTGAAAAATGACGTTGTGTGGCAGTGGGTGTGGGGAGAGGTGCTCCAGCCTCTCACTCACAGCTTTCTTCATGTGTGCAGTTCTTAACTTTTTAAAATCCTAGATATTTTCATGCAATCCTTGACCAAGTGGCTCCAAACACATGCCTGGTCCCCTAGAGAGGTCATCAGCCTGAGGTTGAATTGCTCCCAAGAGAGGTAAGTAGTGCTTTTGGAGAGCCCCAGGCAGGATGCCAGATCATGGGGTGCTTTGGAAAACTCCCTCAGAAATATGGCTCATTGCATCTTTAATTGATACATTCCAATAACTAAGGCCATGCAATTATTGGGGGCCTAGTAGGAGGAGAAATGCATATGGAGCACGTACTCCTTGCGTTTAGAAAGCTTCTGGTCTCTCTTGCATTTGAGATTGCTCCATTAGGCTCCCCCCAGGAGCTGCTGGGTGCTGGAGAAGACCCTATGCCCATGGTGTGCCGCTGGCAGATGCTGACCGCAGGGCAGGCAGAGGCTCTGCTGAGATGCAAAGCCGAGCTCTGGCTCCCATTTGCCACCCAGCTTTGCAGGCAAAGGGAAAGGGCAGGTTCAGTAGGTCAGGAGGGATTCAGGCCAGCTTTGAACTCCCTGTATCTGGGCTGGAGCCCACCCAGGGATAAGAATAACGGGGGAGACACTATTGGTTAACACGCAAAAGCAGATAAATTATGAAAGACGTGAGCTCTGTATTTATAGACGTGTTTCTTCTCGAGTTGCCGAATGTGCTATGATTGATCTACAGTACATATGCTCTGGTCTCCTAAAAATACACTTGGGTAGTCAAGAAGCTACTTGTTTTTATGTTAATGAAGAAACTGGCTTGTTTGGCATCCTTTTTTTTTTTTTTTTTTTTTTTTAAAATGTGTCTCCTGACAATGTTATCAAAGCAGGAGTACCAGTAAAACAACATCTAAATTCCCCCATCCCCAGCCAGGCTGGTGCTGTCTCTCTGGTGACTTCAACACCGCTGTTGCTCTTGGTTCTGAGCTCAGACCCACCACCACCTCCTTGCACAGAAACTGGGGGGACACCCTGTGATAGCCCAGCTAAATAATGGTGTTGCCTCGGACCATTGCCCTGTAGGAACGGTGTGTAGGGGCAGCTTTCTGCCTGGGGGGGTTGTGGGCTCAGGCAGGCTCCCTTCCCTGAGCATCCCTCCCCACCAGTGGGCATGCACAAGGATCGGGTCCAGCCTCTGGTGAGGATGACTTTGCTGAGACCAGAAAGGCAGCAGCATGGTGAGGATTTAATGTATTGCTCCCACTAGCACAGATCTGGACCGTGAGGGCTCCAGAAAGTTGCAAACAGGGCTATGATTTTGGCCAAGTTTTATTCTGTATGGAGCCCTCCCTAGCAGGGTGGCAGCCCCTGGTGTTTACCCAAGTGTCCTGCCAGTGTCTTGCTGGGGCGCGGGACATCCCTATACACCCACTCACTCACCTTTGAACACCAGGGGATTGTGGTAATGGATCTCAAGGCGCAAATATCTGGAGGAGCCTGGGCCACCGAAGGCAAGACCTGCTTCTTTGGGGTAGTAGAAAGCCTGGAAGGAGAGGGAGTGTGTTAAGGGAGTGGTGGGGTGGTTTTCCTGGGGATGAGGCTGAAAAGCCTAAGGGAAATGTCTGGGCATAATCCTGACCCTCCGCCGTGGGCTGAGGGACATGACTTGTGCTCTTGGTTGTGCTTGGTGAGCTGGTCTTACTTCCAAAGGCTTCTCGCATGCTGGCATGTACATGCAATGGCATAACCACTGAGCAGGGGCATCACACCAATTTATGGCACCGAGGAGGTTGGCTGGGGTGAGGTGGGAACTCAGACACGTCTGGCAGGAGCTCAGACAGGGCTGGACACAAATCTTATCAGAGAACAGGGCTGGGACAACCCACATGGGACAATCCCAAGATGGGATCAGGAAGGGTTGGGAAGCAGCAGGAAAGTGCCCAGGAGCAAAGTTTTCACCCAAGGTGGTGAGTCCCATCTCACACCCACCTGCGCTCCCATGGCCCATGCTGCGAGCACGTGCCTGCAGTAGTTGAGCCGGTCTGGCTTCGTCTTGGAGTCACAGGGTCCGTTGTAATGGGGGAAGCTGTCAAACTCAGCAGCGCACTGGAAGACTTCCATGTGGTGGACCAGGGCCTCGTTGCCCACTGTGATCACTGGCTCATACTGCAAAGCAGGATCCAAGGAGGACACATTAAGACCATTTGCTGAGAGCCCATCTCAAGGTGCTGCTGTCTGTGCAGGCTGCACAGGGAGCCCAAGGCAGGTATGTCTACTATGCGTTACTGAATGGGAGACAGTTTCTGCTGCGTGAGGGGGAGGGATGGTTGCTCTGGGCTTGAGGCACCAAGAGCTCTTGGTTGGCTTCGGGACCAACCCAGAGTCCACCAGAGCCCATAGAGAAACATCTCATCCCTTCGCCAGCGACAGATGCACCTGATCAGCAGAAGATCTTGGTCTGCTTTGTGATGACTGAGTCCTTTGCCAATTTTGCACGGCATGAACCCTGGGGACATCGCTTTTTCCTAAAGAGGGTCCTGGCTACATTGTGGTAGCTCTGCCTGCAGCTCTTGGGTTTTGTTTCTAGCCAACAGCTGCTCAGGGCATGGGGGGGGGGATTTGGGGTAGAAAGAGTGACTTCAAATAAGCCTGAGGAACGGCTCTGGCTAAAAGTGCCAGCTGTAGAAATGATCTGCAGCAGCGGGAAGGTATCGGGAGTTACGGACTTTTTACTTACACACAGATGATTCATTTCACACCATCTGTTGGAGAGAAAATCCTCCTTCTGAGTTTTCCTTTGCAACGCCGTCTCTCCCCTATAAATCACTAAGCACTCGCTTCAGCTCGTGTGTCAGGTTTTCCCTCTCCCCGTTGTGTGTTTTCGACTCTGGGTGTGCCAGGTCATCTGCTGAGCCACCTCCACGCCTGCCGGGGCCATGCTCTCCCAGTAGCTCATGACGGACGGTCAGACAGGCGTTGTGCCTGCCTTTCCCCGGTGCTAGGCTGCCTGCAGGTTTCTGCCTCTCCTTTGAGGGAGGTGACCCAAGCACGTGCAACACGTCTGGGCAATGCACACAAGTTGCATTTATGTCTGTAACCCTTTTTTTTTTGTTTTTGGAGTATGCCTAATCTTTTAGAAGCCAGTGCATATCCTGGCATGTTTTGCCCTGCTCTTGCCAGCACAGTTCCTTTTTTTCCCATGTTTATATATTCCTCGTGGCTCATTGTGTGCCATAATCCTGCCATGGGTGTGTCCTTGATGGCTACAGCTCTGCCTTCTGCAGGGGGTCAGCTCTGCAAGGGAGCTTGCCCTGGTACTTGCTCGTGGTGCCAGGTGGAAAGTCACCACCCTACCACCTTCTGCTGAGAAACTTCTGATTTTGGGTTTTCTGGGAGATGTGAGGATGCTACTGGCTGGTGGGATGGCCCTGGGAGATGTTTTGGTACCATGTTGGGGAAGAGGTATGGGTCTGAAAGCCTTCCTGTGAAAGGGCAGGGAAGAAGTGGACTTTGCAAAATGGCTGAACATGAACGCGATTGCTGATCTGCACCAGGGAAAGCAACCTTCTTCTCCTGCCTCTTACCATGATAATGTGATGTTTGGGGAAGTTGTCTGGGAGCTCTGCCATGTAACACCAGTAGGTTGTCTCCTGGCTGGGAATGACAATGTTGGGGGCCGTTATCTCCATGGTCTTCATGTTGCTGGGCAATTCAGGGATGGTGATGTTGGGCTTCAGCAGCTGCACCCTCTGCAGTCCCCTGTGGATGGCAGAGATGTTGATGGCTTGGAGGGAATGGACTGGTTTCTCCAGGATCCCGTAGATAAGGTGCACGGTGCCGTCCTGAAGTGAAAGAAAAGTATATCGGGTTGCTTTTCATGCAGGAACATGAACTGCATGGACTATTAGCATCAGTATTGGCGGCTTGAATCCAGGAGTGGGCCTGGACCACTCCCCAGATGGGACAACACCCTGACTTCACCAGTAGCTCACTTTGCTGGGCTGTCCCAGAAAGACTGTAGATTTAGGGACATTTCTTTGGCTGACGTGATCACAGAGGGTTCCCTACCAGTTGGGAGAGTCTGAAAAGTTTTCCCTGGGTGGCATCAGTTCTGTAAGGGTAACATCTCTCTGCTCTTTCAGAGCCCCTCGTCCTTCCTGAGCTCCACACTGGGACAGTCACATCAGTTCAGGGCTCATCCCACCCTGCAGCCCAGCCCCAGCAATGGCCGCGGGCAGCAGCCTGGAGAGAAATAGCAGAAAGAAAACTTCTTCCTGAAATCCTCCCTTTCTCCCAGCTTCTGCTGGGGGATACCGAGAGAGGCTCAGCTGAAAGTCTACTGCAAGCAAGGAAGGTGCTGCTGAACCCAGTGAGCTCCGGATAGGACATAAGGTAGAAAGGAAAAGAGAATAATTTTCTCTTAAATGTTCAGAGAATAAAGACCTGCAAGTCTTTTCCCAGTTCACACACAGATTTTTTTTTCCTCCAGGGCTCTCCATGTTTTGGCAGACAGTAGACGTTTCTCACCACAAGACAAGATTTGAAAACTAGCAACAAAAACTCAAGGATGCTCTGTGCCCACGTTGGCTTTAAAATATCCTGCCCAGCAAAGACTTTCATCTGAAATGAGCATTGTGCCGATTTGTGCCCGCTCCTGGGGTCCATGGCTGAGACCCCAAAGCTCTTTAACTTCTCTACTGGGAAGGTTTCCCCCAAATCATAGAATCGTAGAATCATAGAATCATTTAGGTTGGAAAAGACCTTTAAGATCATCTAGTCCAACCATTGACCCTACTCTACCAGGTCTGCCACTAAACCATGTCTCCAAGCACCACATCTACACGACTTTTAAACACATCTAGGGATGGTGACTCAGCATAGACATGCTCTCGTAGAGGAGAGATGAATGCAGACCCAGAGAGACTTGTCCGAACCACACACAAGCACACCACAGTGACTCTATTTGTGGTCCCTTTGCTCTGACTCCTGTCAAAACCCTCCTCTTTGCCTCCTGTTGAACAACACCAACACCTCTTTTTAACACTCCAAACAGTTGGCTCCAGACTGCAAACTGGAGTGATGCAGGAGGGTATTTATATAGACCTAACACACACTTAGCAGGAGCGGATGATGCAAACGAGCTAAAATCTACACTTTATAGAGGTTTATAAGGGGTTGTAAATAGATTGTGCCAAACATTACTCATGTCCCAGGGCTGACATCTGTAGCACACTTCCTTTCTGCCCTAGACAGCACAAACACCTGATGTGGTCCCCAAAACAAAACACCGGTCAAGGATAACCATGCAGGTGGGGGTTTGGAGCCCAGCTTGGTGCCCTGGGGCTGGGACAGGACTGGGGAGTGCTATACCAGGGTGAGGGTGATGCCGTACCTCTATAAGGTAGTCCTTGGGGTCACAAGTGCTGAAGGCTCTTCTGAAGAGGAGGTAGAGCCCCTCTGGAGTCCTCCGAGCCCCAAGGAGCTGGTAGTCCTGCTGCGAGTCCATGTGGAGCTGCCCCTTGGCATCGCTCCAGGCATCCTGCAGGAGGAAGAGCACCCTGCTAAGCCAGGAGGCTCTGCTGGCCCCGCTCAGCCCGAGGAGCCCATGGCAGTGACCTCCAGTGGTACCGCAAGTTGTGAGGTCCTTGTTCTGTTCACCCTCTGGTTCGTTCACCCTCCATGTCCTGGAGGAGGAGGGAGTCTGTGTATTGGTTGCCCCATGTTCCCCTCCAGCAGCCCACGGGCACGGCCATGCCGGCATGGCCCCTGCCACAGGACACTTGGTGGTGGCACATGGGTGGGTACAGGCAGACCTGTGAAATACGTGACCCAGCAGTAATATTCTGCAGAAAGACCTTTACAAATTGAGATGTGACCAGGAAAGGACAGCAGGGATGGGGGCAAGGAAAGTCCACGGGGACACATGAAGGTGGTGCATCGGTCTGTGCTGTGTTTTGGGTGTATTTGGTTCAGGGGACCTTCTGGGGGAGGGGTGATGTGCTCTCCCAGACCCTTGCCACAAACCAGCTGCTCGCCATATAAGATCAGACCCTTGCTGGGCTGTAGTGTCAGCCCTAGAAATCGCTACCCTTCTTCGAAATCCTTAATTTGTCGTGGCCAGATTGTTTCGGCAGCCCAGCAAGGCCTCCCAAAAACAGCTCAGTGTTGATGATGGTGACAAAGCCACACCAAGAAGCAAAGCGGTAGGTTACTCCTGTGCTCAAAGGTTTGAAGTTTTGGAGTGTAAAATCCTGCAATAATTTGGATTTGAACAGTGTTGTTGTCTTGATCTTTTGCAACTCCTGTTGATATTTTTTGTTTACTGAGAAAAGGCATCTAAGAAGTACCTCGCTGTACATGCACAAGTGGCATCGGTTCTCTTATCCTGGGGGAAAAAAACAGCAGAAAAAGAATAAAGCATCTTGGCATCATTTCAGCCAGAAGTATAGAGTGATATTTTGAGAACATATTGTCCTTAGAGGGGGAGAGTAAAATCAGCTACATGAAGCTAGCATGACATTTGTTTTTATAGGAGTATGGTGTGCAAATTAATCTCGTAGTACATGGGGGGTTAAGCAAATTTGGATCTTTTTAACAGCTGACATACTTATCCAGAAGAAAGGCTGCTGGGAGAGAGAAAACCAGGACTGGAGAGATTTATAGAAATCTCCTTGCAGGATGCCGTTCAGCACCAACTGAAAGAGAAAGCCCACATTCTGCCCGGTGCTCAATACAGCGCTGTTTGTCTTTCAGTGAGCACATGAAGGCACATTAGAAATGATCCTTTATGGTTTTTTAACATGATGCTGTGAAATACTGTAGCATTTGGGCCACCACACATCCTGAATGGCTGGTAATTAGCAGGAAAACAGTACATATAATAAGCTGTCCTTTTCATCCTCTCATTACACTGCAGATCACATTGCAGCTGATTGTGAAAGAATGTATTTTATGGCTAATTTGAAGTAAGCAGAGAGGTAAAAATTTAACTTACTGGAAAGCCTCACATGGGGAAAAATGTGAATTGCTTTCTGCAGCCAAGCGTAATTGCAATAAGCCTAATGTGGTGGGCTGGGGATAGGTAGCTGCCGGAGAGCACAGGGATAGTTACTGTAGCTGCAGCCCCCGTGGAAAGACAAACCAAACAAGAACCTGGACAAACGGACTGTGTAAGAAAGGAGAGCGATTTGCCGTAGAAAAACCAAACAGCAAAATTAGAAATGAGTTCCCCCCATCCCTGCTACCACCAGGTGTTTACGTACCACCCAAATACGTTTGCATGTTTAATTTCTGATAACACCGCGCCGCTGGCCGTCAGCCGTCAGGTTGGGTTTTCCCGTGTCCCGCTGATCTCTGTGACGGCGACTCGCAGCCGGGTTATTGGTGCTGGCAGGAGCAGGCTTTCTGGCTGATAACTTTTGCGCCGTCTCAAAGTCATTAACGGAAGCCGTGGTTAATTTTTAATGTGACTGACAGCAGCGCACAAGCGAACCAAGGTGTTGATGCATCCTGCATGTGTGCGTGTGCGTGTGAGTGTGAGCCGGTCTGTACAACCACCCGTTGGAGCTCTTGGCAGCTGAGCACAGCAGGAACATCCAGGTTTTGGTTCCACTCAGCCTTGCTGTATTTGTTCTTTTCTCTTTGTGTTTAAGATCCTATGCCAAACCCATAATGTAGACTTGATCTGTGGGTCCCTCTGGGATAGGAACCCCCAAACCCTTTCGGACCACTTCCACCCGAGCAGCGGGAGCGATCCAGCGTACGCCGTGCCCTGGACCAGCATTGTTCTTTCAAACCATGAGCCAGACTCACCTGTGGGGAGGCAACGGCAAAAGTATCTGTACAAACACACGAGCAACTCACCCCAAAGTAGGAATTGTGCCCATCGCTCCAGAGCACGGCCAGGTCCGCGTTCTCGAACTCGCCCCTGTCTGACATCCCGAAGAGAAGCCCGAAACGCAGGTCCCTGACGAAGAGCTGGAAATACACAGCTTGCTCAGGGTAGCTGACGTTCCAGGAGAGCTCAAGCAGCCCCTGGGGATCGAGGGGCACCTTGTAGGGAAAATCACTCCCACGGGGTGCCGAGCCCTGCAGGGCGACCACCAAGATGACCAGGAACACCGCGATCATGGTGAAGTACATGGATGCCACTTCCCGCAGCTTGAAGCTGGGGCAGGGGCAGGGCTTGCTCCCGGAGGTCTGCATGCTGGGGAGGACGGCACCCGCGCGCCTGGCTTTGCCCATTTATGTGCTGGCCCTCCTGGGCGAGCCAGGTAAGCGATACTCTTTAATTGCATTTGGTTGTTGGGAAATTGGATTGTTGTATTGACCCCTCCTCCACCTCCTGGCCAAACACTCATCATTTGCTGCCTCCCTTTAATTGGCTCTAATTGCACATGGACATTATCAATAGTAATTGAATTTGACTGGGCTGATTTTATTCACTCTTAAATCTTCCTTAGTGGCTGGAAAGGGCTCTTTACTCACAAGCTGCTCTTGCTGAGCCCTGCACGGACACGCTCTGCCCTGCTTGTGGTGCCTCTTGCCCAGCTCTGTAGCCAGACCTGCCTGTGCTCTGCACAGCAAAAGCTCCGGGATAGACCCAGGAGCAATCCCAGCCACAGATCCCCATGTCCCCCAGCCTGGGATCACCGATTACCCAAAATATGGCCAGTCTGGGGGGGATTAAGTCTGAGGGTCAGCTGCCAGATGGACGCAGAGTCCCAGTCCCGCTCCCTGCTCACGGTCTGCTGGGTGCAGGTCAGGGTGTCACTGTGTGCATCCCCGTTTTCGTGTTGCTCCTCTGAGTGACCACGCAGGTCGGTGGCTTGCAGATAAGCTGGTCCAAGCGCAGCTGGGAGACCCCTCGGCTCCCCCCAGCCCTGTTGCAATGTGCTGTGCCGAGGTCTGGGCCGCACCATGGGGATCCGTCCGGCTGCGTGTTCCCTCCCAGGGACCCTGCCAATGGCATGAAGCCCACGGAGCCGTTTCTGTGTTTATTTATTTTTGGAGGCTGGCATCCCTGGGGACACATCTGCATGAGATGCTGCCAAAAGCAGAGCTGAGCCAAGCGACCCGGAGCCCCACAGTCCTTTAGTCACTGCAGGGTTTAAAATGAACTTCTCCAAGCTGACTTCAGTGTCGTTTGCTGGAGCTCTCGTAGATGTCACAGCAGGTCCAGAAGAAGGGTCCCAGGAGCTGACATGTCCTTCCCATGTTTTGGGTGGTGGCAACAGTGCTTTCTGCTCCAGCGAGTCAGCTCAATAGCTCTGCTGGAGACAGTGTGGGAGATAGCTATTCTCCTCCCATCTCAGCCTCCAGCCATTTTTTAACCTGTTAATAATAGTTTTACATGTAATCGTGATCACACCTCCGGGAAAATGCTGCAAGAGTTTATTTTAGCAGGGTAGAGCCGGTCTGGCAGTGCTGAGCTGGGGTCTTGGCATCCCACAGGGTCTTTCCTGCCCACCCCCGCATTGCACAGCCCCGCAGGCTCCCAGCAGCCGGGGACAGAAAGGGTACAAACCAGAGCAGAGTCACCCCAGCTTGTTAATGCTCAGAGAAATTGGGGAAGAAAATTAGAATGAACGGCACATTATGAGCAGTACACCATATCATTCATCGGAGTGCCTTGGAGGACGCGGGGAACATGAACGGACTCGGCTGCAGCGGCTGGAGGAGGCAGCCGAGGGGGACTGCAGCAAGGAAGTGTCTTACTGCTGGGAAGTGCCAACTCCTTCTCCTATCCCCCTCCAAAATACCCCACAGGGATGTATTGCCTGTGGAGGGCACCTCAGGGACTCAGTTTACTTTTCCAGGTGGAAAATTACATTTTTGGTTAATAACTATCACAGGAATGAAATTCAGCCCTTCTCAGCCTCCTGCCCTGGCGGCTCTAGGCTGCTCTTCTCCCCCATCCAGCAGCGCCAGGGAATGGCCCCCTCACCCCTGCGGCCCCGGGGGCTTTGCAGTGCTGGCATTGCCTGGATTTCACCCCTGAGAGCACCTGGGAGAAACGAGTCCAGTGTTGCTGCCCCGGGGTCTCCAGTCCCATGGCTGCTGAGGATGTGGTGACTCAAGTAGTGGTCAATGTCCCTGTCTGCTTGCATTTTCCTCCTGGGAATTTCTCATCGGTGCAGTACAGAGTTTAACATCAGGTGGCCAGCACCTGGGAGGTGCTTCTCCTTTCCGATGGGATTACTCTGGGGTGGGACAAGGAGAGAATATCTTTGCTGCACTGATTATTTAGATAATTATCCCATGAGGTTGAGTATCTCAGGAAAAGGAAGGCAAATGGGAGATGCTACAGGCTTTGAGATTTGCTCTTCTGCTTTGTAATGATGCAATTAGCACAAAGGAGCCCTGATCGCGAGCACGGCCTTGTCTGAGCTCCCAGGCATTAAGTCATATTGACAGTGTTTGAAATAGTTTTCCTGCAAAGCTAAATGCCAGAGAAAATGCTGATTTCCCCCAAACAGCCTGAAATGCAACGCAACGCAACGCAACCCAACTCAACTCCTCTTCTTTCCTTCTCTTCTCTTCTCTTCTCCTCTTCTCTTCTCTTCTCTCCTTCAACTTTGTGTGATTTCTTTCTGGCCCATCCAAACCCAGCACAGCACTTAAGCAAAGATAAGGATCCCCATGCAAAGCCCAGCTCCTCTCCCGCCCCAGTTTGGCTCCCATTGAAGGTCCTGCCTGGACCTTCAGAGAAGTTAAATATTTGTTATTTCTTTGCTTTTGTAGCAGCTGGGCCTTTGGCTCCAGTTTAAAGATACCTTTTGTCTCTCCCCCTCCCTCTTCTCATTTGTTTAAAGTCTGATGTATTCTCTTTAGGTTGTTAACTTTTCTACGTTAATTGGAATTATAATGAACTGCCTCAAGCTCTTTGATATATACACACTGCTTTGCTTTAGTTCCGGAGTTTGTGGTCTTGTTTTATTAATGCTGGCTCACGTGACAAGCGATGCTCTCAGATGTCTTCTGTGCGGAGTCCCCTCCAGTCCCCTCTGGGTCTTGGGTTTCACTCGTGGTCCTTGCAGCAATGTCACGGGGGCAGATCCACATTTCCCAGCCCTGTGTAATGCGAGGAAATAGATTCAGCTCAGTGCCTGGGTGTTTTAATGAATCATCAATGTGTGCATCTCTACGCTAAATTCGATGAGGTTTTACTGTCCTAAAACACAACCGTTACCCAGGAACGCGGCAATTGATCTGGAGCCTCTCTCCTTGTTGAGTGACCTGCTGGTTAGAGGTTTTGATCTCTCATTCAGCTTTGTCAAGCAAAAGGCCAAAGCAGAGAGAAAGCCGGAGAGCTGAGCTCTCCGAGACGAGCACATCCCTCAGCCCCATCCCACACCCCGCGAGAGCGGTGACCCCAGTGCACAGCCCGGCCCCACACCCGTCCCCCCCTGCTGCTGCTGTCAGCTTTAAAAGCACATGTCTGGATAGCTTAACGGGTGGGAGGTCATTAGAGCCACCTGGGAAGGTTCCCACGGTGACAGCTCTTGGAGCCACACTCGTTGGAGGTGTGAACCGAACCCCTGCAGTGCCCCAGGCTGGGTCTGCACCTCCACGGCTCAACCGATCTGTGGCTCCGCTCATCTTCCCGAAGGAGAAGGCAGCATCCCCCTCTTTGGCTGAGGCTCCTGGGCTGTTCCTGGACGCACTGTGCTCTGAGATCCTTGTCTGAAGGCGTCAGATGGATGTCCCTTGTCCTCCAGCCCTGGCT
The DNA here is from genome assembly GCA_013397275.1 of Burhinus bistriatus. Lineage (NCBI taxonomy): Eukaryota > Metazoa > Chordata > Aves > Charadriiformes > Burhinidae > Burhinus > Burhinus bistriatus. Next base: position 39,352 of record VYXH01006174.1, on the reverse strand, counting down.
GCTTGAGTAGATGTCTGGCTGCATTTCAGAAGACCCTGAGAACAGATTTTTTTGCCTTGCCCCATTTCTAACCTCCTCCAAGCACAGATTCACCCACTTCTCCTCCTCTCTTGGCTTTGTTTTCTCATTGTAAGAGGAAAGAAGCTGAGCTGCCAGCATGGCAGGAAGGAAAATGATCCTCACGGGGGATGGGAGGGGGTCCTTGGCTAACGAGTTCTGCCTCCATCTATTAGAGATGAAACCCCAGGTTGCTGGCGTGTGCAAGTGGAGCTCCTGAGCTTTCCTGTACAGAAGGAATTTGCAGTGGAACAGCATAACATGGGTAGGTCAGCTTGAAAACAGCTGAACTTTGCAGATAAGCAGTGAGAATTTATTTAAAGAGAAAAAAATTATGTATATCTCTCTTTCCCCCCTTCAGTTTTTCCTCAGTCATTGCTCATAAATCCAGGCGAGGAGTGAGGATCCAGCTTTCCACTCATTGCTCCGGGTGTTTATTTTAAGACTTCAATGAGATGTAGAAATGCCAGTTTCCTGACTCCAAAACTCCGATCGCTCGGGGCTGACGCAGAGTGGCTTCCCGCGGGCCGGCTGCCGGGAGGAGCACCGGGAGGGCTGCAGGACGGGAACCGTGGGTTCAGCCCCGTTCCTTGAAGGCAGAGCAGCAGCAGTGGCTTTCTGCTGACCTGCGAGCTCTCGCCGGAGCTAATGCCGGCACGATTGCACTGGTGCTAGCATGGGAGCATCCTGTGCTGGAGACAAGGCTCCGGTGTCCCCACACACCCGCCCTACCACGCTCCAGGCAGAGCCTGCCAACTCCCCCAGCAGAAAAGAGCTAAGGGTGCAGTAATGCGCAGGGAACACCTGGAGCATGCTATGAGCCCCGGAGAAGGGCTATTTTTAACGGACCGTGCTCAGATGTGTCCGCCAGGCCCCAGCTTGCTGTGCTGGATGCCATATGAACCCCAGCAGCAGCATTAATCCCCTGCCGGGTGTTGCTGGCCCCATCCTCTGCAGAGCCGCACGTCCAAACCCTCCTGGCGACATGCTGAAACTACCGTGGCCTTTCATTGCCACTGACGACCCCGGATGCAAAGCCAGTCCTAAAGGCAGACAAGCCGTGGTTTCCAGAGCCCTGAAAGCAGCAGTGCCTGACATTTGTGGCGGGGAGCTCAGAGAAGCAGCTGTCTCCATCGGCAGGAGGTGAGGGCTGCCTGCCTGGAACAAAGACTGACTTACAGGTAAGTAGGTTTAAACACAATTGATGCACCAAATTAGGGATTGAAGCAGGCAGCACCCCCCCGAGCTATAATCCATTGCCTCGCTAACATAAATGAAAATTCAATTTGGGTGAGGACAGGGAGGGAAGGGAAACTCGCTGTCTGCTCCCGCGTGGCCCGTACAGCTCTCCGTGCCCTGGGGGCCCTGCCATTCACAGCCCCAGTTCCGTGGCCAGCCAGCGCCAGGATCGAATTTGCCTCGGCACTGATGAGGTTAGGCGGTGTCTGACTCGGGCTGGACCCGACGTGGTGTGAGAAGGGAGAAGAGAGGCTGGCACGTAGGCGAGATGCTCACGTGGATGGGCGATCGTGCAGGATCCCAGGGACCCCTGCCCTGATCGATGTGGTGTGCAATTTCGCTGGCCAGATCCACCTCTCATCCTTCATACCAGAGCCGGAGAGTCTGGACCAGCCCCGTGGCTCACAGGAGCTGTTCCATATACATCCCGGGGTCGGGAAAATTGTTTGTCATCCTTGTAAAAGGATCACTTTGCTCAGTCCTGTTCTCATAACAGATCAGAAGGGATCTACAGGCTGCTCATTGGCTTCATCATGCACCGAGAGGGTGCTGGGGCTGCAAATCTGAGTCTGTATTTGCCTAGCGGAGGCACAGGAGAGTATTTAATGTCTCTATGTCACCTGGGCCTTGCTGGGCCACAGCGTGAATGATTCGGGGTGTTTATTTCTGAGCTGCATTGTTTTGCATGGGACTGCATGGGTACCTCCGCATGTGGCTACAGCAGTTGCTGTTTAACCCGCAGACGTGCTGGGTGCCAACCAAGACAGGACACGTGGGGGAGACCGTGACCCACAGCAGTGGGTGGGAAGAAGCCGTTCCCTCCTCCTTGCACATGAGTTTCTACCTGATAGCACGAGAGCAACAAATGCTGTAACATCACAACTGCTAATCCTCTGCTCGTTCCACCTTCGTGTTCTGGCTGAACCTGTTTATCTTTTTTGCCTTCCTCAGGACCAAATTTTCTCTCTCTTACACCAAGTAACGCCCCCTACCTCATCCTCCATGACAACTGCATCCAAAGGTGATTCAGCCCCAACCATGCAGTCGGACCTCTCCACTGCCACTGGAGGAGTCTCTCCAAATTGGAGACAGAATTGGACCTCAGCTGCTCTTTATGGTTTGGTCCTGCTGCTCCTGCTCTGGCGAGGACTGCCGTGCACGGAGGAGGTTGAGCAGCTCCCATCTCTTCTACCTCTCCTCCTGGTCCAGCCCTGCATCCATGGCTCTTCTGCAGAGTGAAAGGCAGGTGGATGGGCTGTGCCCAGCACCGTGCCGTGGTGAGCTGGTGATGGGAGAGCAGGAGAAAGGCCAAAGTTAGTGAAAGGAGAGCATCACTTGCTCTTTGGGAGGCGCTGCCTTGCCAGGTGCTTGAGGCTGGGTGGGCAGCCAGGCCCCTTCCCACCCGGCTGCTTGCACAGCCCAGCATCCTGGAGAAATTCCCTCCCAGTGCTGCTGCAGCCGAGCCACCTAATGAAATCTAGTCGCCTGTGGATGCTATATTAGGGTTACCATGGATATGGTGCCACAAACACTGGGCTGTGGCTTTGTTATATAAACAGGAGAGATTGCCACAAATACCCAAAATATCTGAAAAGGACAGGAAGAGACAAAAGCGTTCTCTGGGTTAATAAAGGGTTGTGTGATCCAGTGAATAGTGCAAGTGGGAGGTGGGAGAGATTTGTGTTAACTTTGAGAAGTGGAGCATAATCAAGCAGTGGTCTTGGACTTGGTAGCTCTGGACACTCCCTCCAATGTTCAACAGGATCTTTCTAAAATGATCCCACAAAGTGCTGCTGGCTAGGCTGCTTGCTGGCCCTGGTCATGCCCAAGAGCTGGGCTCCCTGCAGATCATGGTGTGAAGTGCATCGTTTTTCATGCTCAGGTTCATCCTAGCTGAACTTCACACTATTTCTGCCACGTGCAAGGAGATCCTGCTGCCTGAAGCTGGTGGGGGCCTGGACTGGTGATGGTGGTGGAGGCATGCAGTCATCAGCTCTCCCAGAACTGCCCACACCTGACCTTGCTCAGCAAGACCATCCAGCTAATCTTGTACCATCTCAGGTACACAAAGTCCCTTGTACAGTTTGAAGAATCATGTAATTTGAAGAAAAAAACTGCTCTAGAAATGGAGGTGGGATGTAAGGGAGATGGAGACATCAGAGTGGCTAAAATTGTATTGCACTCCCACTCCCCTGCCAATAAAACCACCATAAATAAAGTGGCTTTGCAATAACCATCTCCACGCATTGTAACACAGATTCACATGTCCCTGCAAAAGAAGTTCCAAGCAGGATAAACCCTGCTCTAAGCTCGTTCTCCAAGAGAGGCATGACAAGCTTGCTCCAGTCCTATCATGGGGATGGCTCCTTTCTTCCCAGCAGGTGCTACCCCCAAGCTCCCAGTCTCCATCACTGGCTTCCTCTTCGCATCCTCCATGCTCACCGGTGGGTGACATCTCCAGGCCACGGCTGTTCCAGCTCCCTTATGACCTCCCAGATGCCCTTCACCGTGGGACGACCATTCATCCACTTGTGTTCTCTCCTATTGCTCTCCCTGTGAGTGCAAGCAGACATCTTTCCATGCCTCATATCTGACATGTGGTGGAGAATACCAAAATCAGTAAGGAAAGATCTGCTTTATCATTGAAAAACACACCAAATCCAGTTTTTGCTCTTCAGCTGTAGGACACCCTGCATTGCCTTCCTGCGTTACCTGCCATCCCTGATTTTGCGGAACCCATCTTAATTTTCATGAAGTGATGTCTTCTGCCTCCGGAGCAGTGAGGAAGAGTTCTTCTTTGTTTTGGTAGGAAACAACAGCAAAAGGAGCTGGAATCTGCTGTGGGCATGGGTCCAGGGGAAGGGCTGTCTGCCATGGGAGTTTTCAGGGGGGCGGATTGGTGCTGAGCCCTTCTGCGTGGGGCTCTGCTCTTTGAGGCCAGCCTTTCTTGTTGCTTTTCCTCTAAACCATTGCTTTCTGGCACTAAGCTGCTTCCTGAAGATTACACAGCAAGCCAGGATCAGCATCAAGAAGAGCCGATCCAGGAAAGGACGTGGGGCCAAAAGAGCCCGAGGAGTTTGAAGATGGAGCTTTATCAGCTTAGCAAAAGGGTTGCCGCATTAAATGACAAAGGCTGCAGGCCCTGCACACTTGAGGTTTGTGACAGACAAGTTAGCAGAAGGTCTAATAAAGGGTAGAAACAGTGAATAAATATGATTTCCTTCAGAAAACTCAACATGGCTTCTGTACAGGGAGTGCTTGCCCTACAAGCCTCTTGACAAGCTTAAAGAGGTCAATAAGCTTGAAGGGGAAGATGTTTCCAGGAGATACGGTCTCTTTGGCTTTCCAAGGCTATGACAGAAGGCTCTGCGCTATTCCCACCGTGGCCCAGATGCCCACAGAATGATTATTCCCCCAGGTCTTCACACGGCCCTTCAAGCCAGCAGCCCCCCCCGATATTCATGCCTCTGGGGTGAGGATGGACCTGTGTAAAGGGGCACGAGGCAACCTGTGGTGAGCATCCTCCCCCTCACCCCCTGCCTCTCTAAGCCCTGCCTTTTTTTGGCACTTCCAGCTGAAGCAGCGGCTGCACAAGACCACATTCCAGCAAGTCTGGCATGTCACGTCGGGTTCAGAGACACGAGCTGATGGGTGCGATGTGACATGATGTGCTGGACAAGCCCTGCCACAGAGCGGCTTTTAAGCGCACGTTCCCTCGGAGCATCTCTGACCCACGTTGCTCTGGCTGAGGCCGATGCTACCCCGCGAGCCTTGGCGTACGGTGCCGGTCATGGGCTGGGGCTGTTGAACACAGGGAGTGTGGAGCACGCTGGCCTGTGACACCGGGTAATTCATCTGTTCAGTTTAAAGCCACTTATTTAAGGAGCAGTTTCTCTCTGTTGTTGCTTTGTTAACTCTTTTAAGCAGATGCATGCCTTGGCACTCTGAGGTTGTCGCCTTCAAGGACAGAAACCTCTCAGAGTGCCCAGGGCATCTTCAGCTCCGTACCTGCCTGAAGCAGTGCGGCATGCCACGGCGGTGGGGAGCTGTAGCTGCAGGAGGGACACCACGACAGGTCCCGGTTATGGGCAGTTGTTAGGGCTGTGCTCATAAGCCGGGTGGTTCCTACATCGTGGGTGATTAAAGCAGGGGGGAGAAAGGCTGCTACGGAAGAGCACACACCTGGGGATCGGGCTGCTGTTCGCACCTAAATGAAAAGTTTGCATTTAAATCCAGCGAAGGTGGAAGGAGCATGTACTCACGTCCCAGTGAGAGGAGGAGGATGCAGTGGAGCCCTTCCAGGCTGCCGTCGTGAATATTTGGGATTAGCTTGAAGACTGCCCAAGAGAAGGCACCTCCATAATCACGGAGAAGAGGCAGAGCAAAGTGCCCGGCACTTCCATCGGGACCACAGACCGGCTGTCACTACGAGGAGGTAAGCCTCCTCCTGCAAAGCCGCACACACAGGGTCCTGTTTACTGCTGGGGAGCTTCCAGCAAAAGCAAATGCCGGAGAGCAGCAAAGGGAAAGGCCTTGCCTTTAGGAATGGACAAAGACGGTATTTGGCAGGTGACGACAAGGTCGTGTTGTCACTGTACCTGGCTGCTGCATCCAAACCTGCTCCCAGGGTCTGCGACAGGCAGAAGGTGCGGGGGGTGTGCCTGCAAAACGCGTGGGGGTGGTTCATTAGAGCACTAACGCTGTGTTTCCCTGCAGGAGCAAAGCACTGGCAGAAGCGGCGTCATCCTTTAGCAATATTAAGAGCCCTCTGCTACAAATCAGCCCCATTTCAGATGTATGTGTGTTTTATTGCATCCCTGAGAGGCTGTGCACTCAGTGTGTGTCACGTCCACCAAACTCCAGTTGCTGCAAGAGGCTTGAATCTAGAAACGGCGCTGCTATCCCCCAGGCTGGCGGAGCCCTGGGAATACGTAGAGCAAGCTGGGCAGTGTTTCAGCAGCCCATTGCTCCCAGCAACACCCAGGTTTGGATGGGGTTTGTGGTCACATAACCTCTAGGCGAAGGGGAGTCTCAGAAGGACGATGTCCCCAGGGTCATGACAACCAGGTGGGAACCTGCCCTTCCCTAAGGGCAGCACATTGCGAGTTGTTCCCTGGGGATGGAGCAAGCTGGAGGTGGGGAAAAAAACCTAGAGAGTGGCCTTGGATGCTGAGCGAAGGGAAGATCGTACAATATTCCTGGGCAGTTTGATCCCAAGTCCTGACTCAAGTGTGAGGAAACCAAGTATTTTTGGGTGCAAGAGTGTGAATGCGTGAACTCACGGAAGGATTTACACTGAGAATTTACATTGGTGGGGGGGGAGGAACGCAGGTGATCATAACCTGAGCATGGTATTTAAAAACCTACAAATGATTCAGTTCCCGGCTGCTGCCGGTCTGTTTATCCCACAAACTTGGCAGGCACAGGACACTTCCCAAATGGCAAGAGGGGCCGATAAAAGTTGTGGTTGGCCAGCTGCCAGCTCCCCCAGCCATGGACTGGCTCCCAAACTGCGGATACTAATTAGCACTTCCCTTCTGTAAAAATTTATGTTGCAAAGTCTGGGGGACCGCGGCTCTTTGCGCCCTGTGTTTGTACAGCCCCTAGCATGACGAGACCGTGCTCACAACGGAGGTCTTGCCTACCGCTGCAATATAGAAATATATTATAAAAACCTTTGTCTCCTTCATAGGTAGCTGATCTTCACATAATTGCTTTTAGAGTAAGTGGACCTCCTGTTAGTCCGGAAAACAAGGTCTATATTTGCTCAAGGCAGCCCAAGTATTTGCTAAGTCCTTGTTATAACATTGTTCTTCCTTGATTCTGTCCTGGGCGCAGATCAGTGGAGAATTGCTGTGACATACTCACTGGGAAGCAAGGAGGCTCTTTATTGCAGTACAGGGGCCCAGGCATCGAAACCGCAATGAATGGCCCAAGCAAAGAACCTCCATCGTTCATATTTCTGAACAAAGATACAATGATAAATTGCTAGACAATGACCCTTGACCCATAAGAGTAATAAAAAGCTAAAATTGGTTTTTTTCCTGGCATAGCTTTTCAATATCTTTTGCACATAGTCCAAGCATCCTTGAAGCAAAACTGAACAGGAACCGTGACATAGACAGTTCAGTACTAACCAGTATGGTCTATAATAATTAAACATTAATAGTCTTAAGTAGACTCTTTGACGATAATCTATATTTTGCCCCCTTGCTTTCATTTCTTGTCACTAGACTGGGTGGCTTGCCTTTCAGATCTCTGCACAGGCGTTTGAACTGCATGCAAAGTATGCTGAAATTACTGGCAGTAATTAGTTTATTTAGTGAGCAATTAATTAAAAGCAACTGTTTCCCTCTCTATAGATTAAAAGAGTGCTATAAGCGATACCATCTTAAAAAGAGCAGATGTGCTATAAAAGGACCAGAGACTAATTATTCTCATCAGTCAACAAGGACAGAAGAAGTATCGATGGGCTAAAATTGCCGAACAGAAAAATTAAGTTAGCTCTTAAGGAATAAGTTCGGGGCTGCAAATGCAAGTCAGGCCAGGGAAATGAATGCTGCGGGACGAAAGTCACGCATCCCGACAGATGGAGGCACTCCAGGCTGAACGCGCTCGTCTTCCCATCGTCATTGCCGGGATGCTGGAAGGGGCAGTGGCCTGCAGAAGGGTCCCTGCTACCCGAGGAGTTTGACGGCTTGCAGACAACGTGGGTGACAGCAGCCGAGGCTGATGGCTGGGGGTGCAATTAGGCAGGGCTGGCAGGGCCTGCGGAGACATTCCGAGCATCCTCTGTGCCCGGGGGAGCGAAGGCGCCATGCTGCTCTGCAGAGGACCCGGGGACAAGTGGCTGCCGAGCTCAGGGGATGCAGCGAGAGAGCTGGGGCAGTTTTTGCTTCCGTGTCACACCAGCTTGGGGAGGGGGGACAACCTCTGCCATGGTTGTGACAGTCCCTTCCGTGCTGGTGCCTCTGCAGGTTGCCCCCACTTTCTAGAGGGCTAACGGTGATTCAAATCGTCAGGTTTTGTCCCAAGTTTCTCCTATGACCAAACGCTGCTCTTCTCAGCTCTGGGATGTGACAACCACCCTGACACTAACGAAGTGTTGTGAATCACCGCTGCTAGTGCCCAGCGTGCCCTGCCCAGCATCGGCGTCTTCAGAAAAAGCTGTGGATGAGGACTCCTAAAGTAGCTGAGGTTGTGCTGGAACGGGCACGCATTTGGGAAGAGGAGAGAGGCTCCCCTCCCCAGGGGTGGCTGTCACCGACACCAGACAGCAAAAACCTCTGCGCAGCTCCTGGTGAATGGTACATGGGACAAAGTCACATCACCTGTAAAATACCCCGCGACCCTTGTGGGGCTGAACGGGGGACGCTGCGGGGTTTGCCTTCGTTTCCTCCCTGAGGCGGGGAGCAGGATGCTTTCCCTGCCCCACCACCGGGGATGAAGGCTCACTTGGCCAAACTGCGGTGTCCCCCGGCTCCATGGGGGTGCCCCGGCTCCGTGGGGCCAGCCCCGCTCTCTCCCCCGCGGGACCCACGGCCCGGCCCCGATCGCCGGGACAGGCCCGCATCCCCGGGGGCGTGGGNGCGGGGAAGGGAGCGCTCCCCCGCAGAGCCGCCGCTACCGGGCCCGGCCATGTGCCGAGAGGGTGTCTGCTGCCGGCTCGCCTGCTCGGCACCGTGAGCTGGCGTCTGCCTTTTTATTCTTTCTTTTTCTTTTTTTTTTTTTTTTAATTTTTTTTTAAATTTTTTTCATTTTTAATTGGTTTATTTTAGCATTGATGCTCTCCGAGCTGGAGACTTCGGGAGACGCGGTCCTCACCTGAGAGATCCGGCCCCATTCCCCCGTGTGAAGGTAAGCGGGGAGCGCGGCGGCGCGGGGGCTCCGCGGCTGGCAGACCCACCTCCCCCGGCTTTGCCCGGGCTCCTTCTCCCCGTCCTTCCCAGGGATCTTTTGCGGTGCTTTTCCCTTTTACTTCTCTGTGTGTGTGTCCCCGCGCCCTCCTCCCGGTGCTTCCCAAACTGCCTTTCAGCAGCGGTGGGATTGCTGCTCCGGGGGAACCGGCAGCTGGCCCCCGGTCCCGGGGGAATGCCTGCAGGGAGGAGAGCCGGCAGAGGACTAGCCCCGGCTGCGAGAGCTGGGGCTGGGAAGGGATTTGGAGGGGGGAGGCAGAGTGAATAGGGACATGGAGAATTGCACAGCATCTGCTCGCCGGTAGCCAGTCTCAGGGGGACTGGTCAAGTCCCCACCGCCTTAGACCAGGATGAAAAATACTGGGATGCTCCAGGCTTGGTTTTCCTAGGTCTTTAGATTCAAAGCTATGCCTATGAAGGAGGACATGAAAGCATCTCTCAGGGATGGGGTGGAAAGCTGCCCCCATCCCGTGCCCTGCCTGAGTGCGCGGGTCGTGTTCTTCTCTGCCCCGGGGACAGCTCGTCCTCCTTTGCATGCTCAGCGTGGGGCTGAAACTGGCCTCTTGGTTGCCTGTGTGGGCATCTCACCTGGAGCCACGCATCCAGCACAAGGGTTTGTTCCTATCTCTTGTCCTAGCTCCGGAGGACGTAGCAACCCCCAACTCCATCCAGGTGAGCCTGTAGAGACCACCCCAGCCCCAGGTTAGGCAGCAAACCAGCCGGCTAGCTCACACGCCACAAGGCAATGGTGATGGAGAGGAATCCAGAGGTGAATGCAAGGAATGTGATAGCATAATTGATTATCTGTGGGTTGTTTTTGTCACTGTTTGGTTAAGACAGCAGCCGTCTAGGTCTGCGCTCTCAGAAGCACATGGACGCTGCTCGGTATGTTGAAGGTAGTCTGCAGGCTCAGGGGGGCTGTGGGAGGGAGAAAGAAATCCCCCAAGGGAAGATGGCTTTTCATTTCCCCATATCGACTGGTTTCAGACGGGATTATTTATATTTGACATAACAGATCACCAAACTGGGAAGGTAGTGGGGGTGTGCTCATACTCATTAAGGTAGACAGTTTTCTGACAGAATAAATTAAAGGTAAGAGAAGACTGCACTTTGAGGTTCAACAGATTGTCTTCTAGCCTAAAATGAGCAGTGAAATCAGCATAAAACCTAGATGGTAAAATCATGTGCTTCAGTCTTTCATGATGGATGCCTGTCATTTTAGGAAACCTGGCAGATATCCCAATGTTTAGAGTGTAGACAGTGCTCCTGAGTGACCTCGTTTGAGCAAGAGTGCCCAGAACGATGTGGTTTTTTAGTCATTTGATCTTGTCTTCACTGAGCGAGCAACTGTTAAGGGAAAATAGTTCATGTAAATGATCCATGAAGTAAGCACCTGAACTATCTGCGCACCTGTATTTAGGCACTTGCCCTGTTGTGATGGTGTGTGAATAACGGAAGGTTGTTTGCAACCTTTTATGGTTGGTTTTCATCTAGTCTGAAACAAGCAGAAAGATGCGTTACGGCTGTCAGTTGGTGAAAAGAGATTTCAAACACCTTAAAGACCATGCAGCTGTAATTAGAAATGTAACCTCCTTCCTCTGCATGTCAGGATTTCTGTGCAGAATGATGGCAGGACCTCTTAGGGAGCAGTGCTGGTGCTCAGCAGATATAAAGAACTTCAACAAAATCCCCTGCAAAGTGGCTGATGTTGATTTATCACCCCTCAGTACATTGGTTCTCACTTATGAAAGATGCGGGGATGTGAGGGGAAAGGAAGGAAACAGCATTTGTTCCTTTTTGTTTTCTTGTCAGTGAAGACAGGCAGTTCTTAAATACCTGTGCCTACCTGAGCACAAAAGAGTTGCAGAACGTTACCAGCACTGTGGTTACTGGCTGTATCTCTGCCGTGTTTCTCTTTGCTTTCCAGCACAGAGAAGATTGGTCTAGCTGGCATATCTACTCCTGACCCTTTTCCGTTGCAGCTGCAGTGGTCCCCAAACCCTTGTATATGTGACACAAGAGCCAAACCTGAAGGTTCGGTCTCATGGGCTTTGCAATCTAAGGAGAACAATTCAGAAATGGCTGAGTGACAGAGGACCTGCTCGCTGTCGTGGCGTATTGACCCAAGTCTTTCTAAAGGTATTCCCATGTCTAAAGCTGAAGAACACCTGCTGGCCCTTACAGCCATACCTAAGCACCCCTTTAGGCTCCTTCAAAAGATTTGCTGGAGGCCAGATACAAAGAGGTAAAGGTACTTAATGCCCTTGGGCATTTATGTGCAGCCCAGAGAGCTTAGCTGCATCCTTGCAGGCTGAAGAAGTCTGTGCCACTGACCTTTGGGCACACCAGGATATGTCCTCGGTGCCCAGCACATGGGTCAGTGAAGGGTTTTGCCGCTGGCCAAGCTGTAATGTATTTTACGGAACTTGGAGCTTTTCATTTGACTGCGCAGTGCCTAACTGTGTTAGTGCTGGGGTTGGAAATGGGGATAACTCGGTACCTTCTCGCTCGTCATCTTCTGGTACCTGGCTGTCATGTTGTCATGGATATGGATGAGGACACGGCCAGTGAAGAGGTGCTTGTTGCTGGCAGGGCTCCCGCAGCCACGGCTTGTCATGCAACTTATAACATTGAAGAAGAGCAGGGAAGGGATGGAGGAGAGGTGGCAGGTGTTGGGGTTGAATTTGCAACTCATTCTTGTGTTAATTTACACTTCTTCCCATGTCATCATCTGTTATTTCCTTCTTGTGATCTAATTTATTACAGTAGGCAGGATTGGTTCACCCTTTGCCTGAAAAAAAAGCGTATATCCCAGAACCACAGATTGGCAAAGAGCTGACAAATAGGTTGGGTGATGGACTCTGACCCTCTTCAGACCTTCCAGCCATGTTCAGATCACAGCTGAAGCCAACCCAGACAAGGCTAGGACCTCAGGAACCTGCGAGCCCTGCGATCCCCATGAGAACAGCCCTGGGCAGAGGTCAGCTGGAAAGGTCGGGGAACAAAATTAAAAGTCATAATAACATTTTGAAACACCCTTGGGCCCGTTTCTCCCCAGAAAGCTTAATAACAGCTGTGACCCATTAATAGCAGTTCAGGGCACCCCAGAGAGGACCTGGTTCCCGTGTACCGTGCCATTCTCAAGGTTCCTCTGTCCGAGGCAGTGCAGAGAGGGGATGGGAGCAGAACTGATTTAGGCCAAAATCACAACGCCAAGGATTTGCCCCATCCTACGTGACTGGGAGTATGGATTTCTCACTGGAGTCGGGGGGGCAGCAGCATACGCTGCAGCCTGGGACAGTGTTGGGAGGTGCTGGCATCTCCCTCAGCTGGCGCTGGTGCTCCTCTTGGCAGACCATGGAGCAGAGACAAGAGATGAGTCAGGGGCTGGGGGAATTTTGTTTACCCTCTCACTGCAGACAGAGTTTTATCTTGCTCGTTGAAACAAGCATGTGTGATGGGTCAGAACTGGTGTTCGGCTTCATTCAGAAGAATGCCACAAGACGGGCTGAGACATCTTCCCCAAGTTTGCCTGGCCACGAGGGCAGCTCAGCCCCTCCTCGTTGTCTCCAATGCTTCTCTCCCCATCTCTTACCTGCAGGACAAAAGCCACCCGCAGCGACACACCACCCAGCATGGCAGTTTGTGAGCTTGCCGAGCTTTGCTTGACAGTAATGCTAATTTTCTCCCCAGCTGGAAAGCGCATGTCACCCATACCTGCCCATGAGCTACAGGGAGGGCTGCAGCTCCCGCGCGGGGCTGAGTTGAAGGTGCACGCAGCTCTGCCGCCCTGGGAAACATCTCTCTGCTCCACAGCTTTTATCGAAGAGACGGAAACTTGTCACATTCTCTCCGCAACAATATCTGACATTATCCAAGCAATTTGCCCTTGGTGTGTTTCCAGAAATAGTTAGGCCTACAGTAGACACGGGTGACATCTGGATGCATTACTGTTGAGTTCAGAAACATTCAGTAAACAAGACAGGATCTACTGTTTAAAGGTTATTTCAAAAGACTCCTAGCGAGTTATCTGGCCGTGCAATGGGGAAAGCCTTAATGGCACTGTGATAATTGCCTTTTTCTGAAGGACATTTTAGAGGCAAGTTACCAGAAACCCAAAAGCAAGTCTCAGCCCATCCTCGCCAGGCCAGGCACCCGATCCAACCTGAAAATGTGAGTTTTTCTCTTTATTTCAGTGCTGGTTGGATCAGGCCCGGGAAGCGTGCATCTGACTGTGGGAAGAGCAGGCTGGGGGACACAGACGGGGGTGTGGGGGACACAGACGGGGGTTTAGGGGACACCACCAGCAGTTCAGCAGTAAAAAAAGGTCTCAGATCAGCATAATAGGGCAGCAGGGTTCACATCAGCAGGGAAGGCAAGAGAAAGAGCCTTCCCCGAGGCTCTGAAAAGAAGATAAATGTCATTAGCAGCGGATAAAGCAACTGCCTCTGAGCACCTGAGACTAGGCGGGGGCTCTGCAGGGAGAGGGGGGCTGGCAGGGTCTGCCGGCGCGGGGAGGGCTCAGCGAGGTCACCGTAGGAGATGCTCTGCAGCCCACGTCTTTCTTCATCATGTCCCCATTCAGTTGATAGCCTCCTGATAGAAAAAGAAAAGGAAGGGCGAGTGAATTTTTGGCAGAAGCCAAGTGCCAGCCGTCATCCCCTTCCCTCGCCCAGGTGACAGGGATGCTGCTCACATGTGGCAGAAGGGAAGAGACGTGGCTCTGCTGTCACTCACACCAGCCTTGCATCTGCATGCGCTGCTGGCAGAAATCACTCCTGACTTCTTACCTTGGCCCCAGGGCAAACAGAATTCATTCTCACCGGTAATTTCATGCCCCTCGGAGAGCCGTGATGGGGATGAAATCACATTGCGGTCTCCCACATCTTTCTTTCNAGTGGGTGCCGGCGGAGGGCTGTTCTGAGCTGTTCAGAGCCCCCACACCCCATTCCTGCTGCTCCCTACCTGCCTTCTCCCTTCTGCTCATCCGCTGGTGCTCCAGCTCTGCCCTCCCACCCCGGTCACTGCTCCTGGGGGTCAGTCACTGCTCCTGCTCCGCAGCCCTGTGCCCTCCTCCTTCCTTTTGAGATACCAGTTACAGACAACTGAGGTGGTGAGATAACCATCAGAGGCTGCCGGCCTGAAAAACAAGCTCTGGTGAAAAAACTTGTAGGTTTTTTTTTTTTAATAATTGCCACTAAACTCCAGCTTAGGGTCTTCAAGGCTGCACTAGTTGGCCTCTCTTGGGCAGGGGATAAAGGAGATGATCTTCTCACCAGGTGGGGGACGAAGCCCTCCGCACTGCCAGCTTTAGGTCTGGCTTTGAGGCCACGCTGTGGCTTTTCTCTAGGTACAAGTTCATCACAGGGTCTGAGCCGCAGAAGCTCATAAGCTCATTATATTGGGGGAATTGCAAGTGGTGGGCGCGCCACACAGCTGGGATTTCCCTCCTTTCTGCTGGAGGGGAAACTGGGAGAAAAAGTCCTTTGTGGTTTCATTTTTTTCCTGTGCAGGGTGGTCCCTTGTTCCTCAGCTGCCTGAAAATCTAGGTTGGACCATAATGGACAAACACGGCCTCTTGTAGCACTGCCCGTTCCTCTGGGACCTGCAGAGCTGGCATCGGTGGAAGCCAAGTTGTCTCTTTACTCACTGAGGGTTTTGGACTGTTTGAGGTTAAAGGGGAAAACACATCAGCATTAATGAAAGGAAACTGGCTGCCTGGGGGAAGAGAAATACCCAGATTGCTGGGTGATGTGGCTGCTTTGAAAACTCTCTGGGGACCGCCGCAGCCTTGTGACAGGTTCAGAAGTCGTTGTCTCCCCCGACCTCTCCCCAGCGTGGGTCACTTCAACTGAAGTGGGTCAAAATGTCTCGAGATTGAAAGACTCATAAGCCAGCACTGATCACAGCACAGAGATGTCTTGGACTTTGTTGTAAAAGATGATAAACGGGTTCCATCGGAGCTGGTATTTGCTGTGATGATGCGGGAGCGTGCCTGGAGACAGAGGGACTTCACAGGCAAGTGCCAGACGAGTCCCCAAAGCGGCTGTGCTACAGCGCGCACATCGCAGCTCTTCTAAAACATCCACTTACAGGCACCCTTTCCTGTGAGAAAAATAACTTACCTATAAATAGCATTGCTCATTTTTATTCCCAATATTCCACCTTCGCTCCTCTGGGTTGTTTGTTTTTGTCCCTAGCAAATAACAGTATTTTCTGCCGTGACCAGCAGGGACAGTGCAATCCCAGTACAGAGCTCCTCTTCCGAAACCCGCATTTGCTTCCCCATTTAAGCAGAGGGTGTTGCTTGGGCTTTGCATCTGGATCCCCTTTGCTCTTAGTGTGGATTTGTTAAGACCAGTCATAGGTCTTCCTGCCTGAGCTTCGGCAAACCGTTAGCTCTCTCCTTTATCTGTTGCCAGCTTCATTGCTAGCTTACAGGCTGTGCGGTGCAGGGAGGCTCTCCCTCACGGGTCCATTGCCCCTGCAGGCAGCGATGCTCCTTCTTCCTCCTGCTTTCCCACCCTTGCATCCGCAGAACAATAGCGGGCACGTTGTCGCTCTTTAGTTAACACAGTATACGTGAGTTACATAGCAAGACATGATGCCTTTTGTGGCAATCCAAGCTAAACTCCCTCCCTGGGGAGAAAAATACAGTATTGAGGCTGCCAGAGGCTCAGTTTGGAGCAAGCGCTGCGGTGCCCCGGCTGCGGGAGGGTGGCCTAGGAAATGCACGGCCTCGCTGCTGGGGGTCTCGCCCCATCTCCCTCTGCGAGCCAGGGCGAGCAGGGATTTACAGGGATGCAATTTATAAGGCTCTCATGTGGAAGGAAAAGGAGGTGTCTTGGTTTGATTGGTGTCGCCTGCTGGGTAGCTTAAGCCCTCGAAAGATTAGTGGTGGGATCTAGGGAAAAATAGCTTTGCTGCGAGAGTGGGAGTGGAGTTGGGAGGGGAAGGATAATAAGTGTTGATTTGGGTTTGCTGTTAGATGAATTTTGTGGGTTTATTGTTATATTACACAAAGGAGGGGCTGGGGCAATCATCGAAACTTAGGTCTGTCCTGTGGGTTTCCTTTGCCGTTCCCTGCGCAAAGAGGGACAGGCAAAAAGCTGCGTGGTTCGGCGGCTGCCCGTTGCTGCAGAGAGCGTGTCCCTGGCAGAGAGCGGGGCCGACCCCTCCCTTCCCCGTCCAAATGCATTAAAGCGCCTGAAAGGCGTTTCTCAAACCCCTCCAGGTGACATCTCTGATCCAGGTGTCACCAAAGCCATTTTCGGAGCCAAAGATGCACCCAGAGAAGGGCAGCTCTGGTCTGCAGTGCCGGGTGCTGGTGCTGCTGAGCTTGTTCCAGCTCAGGCAGAAGCTCCCAGGGCGTTCGGCACCTCGGGGACACAACTCCCCTGTGCCTAATTCTGGGCTGGAAGAAGTGCCGGAGGTGCCCGCTGTACAGGGTGTCACAGAGCAGGAGAGGGGGCAGGCTGGCTGCAGCTGGGAAATGGCCTCAGGTTGTGCCAGGGGAGGTTTAGGATGGATATTAGGAAAAATTTCTTCACCAAAAAGGTTGTCAAGCATTGGAACAGGCTGCCCAGGGAAGTGGTTGAGTCACCATCCCTGGAGGTATTTAAAAGGTGTGCAGGTGTGGTGCTGAGGGACATGGTTTAGTGGTAACTTGGCAGTAACTTAACAGTTGGACTTGATGATCTTGAAGGTCTCTTCCAACCGAAACGATCCTATCATTCTGTGATTCACGGCTGCTTCACTCCGGGTTCGTGTGCGGGATGATCCTGCCTGGTCTTTGCAGAGGAGACCTGCGGCTATCCCCTTTGGCCAGCCTGGATGTGACATCCTGTGGGCAGGCATATCCCCCTGAGATAAAGACAAGCACAATATTTACACAATGCATATTAGACAGTTCCAGCTTGCCTTTTCTGATTTGCAACAGTTTAACATTACTGACTTCTCAAGAGTTATTCCTGATTCTCACGGTAGCTCGTGGGAGCAGATTCAGCCCACAGAAAGTCGGGTTTTCTTGGTTGCACGTATTTTCCCTTGTGTTTCTGGCATCACATCTTTGTTTTTGTTGTATTTTTAAATAAAACAACATAGGTTATAGAAAACACAAGACTGCAATATTGGCTTCTGAGAAACCAATAACTGATCTTACTTGCTTTCTGGATCTTACTTGCTTACTGACCTGTGTAACTATTATGTTATATTGTTGAATGTTAGGATTGACCGACAAAGGGTAGGTCTTTAAAATATTGTCTGACTTGATTGGTAGTAACTATAAAGCATGAATATTGCTGGGTTATGGCAGTACTGTTGACTGCAGAGGATTAGAGTTGCCCAACCTCAGAAATGCCTAACTCTGGCATGCTGTTACTATGGCCAGTGCTTGGGTTTTGCTCAAAAACAGATTCTTTCCAAAAATGAATACAGATGAGAACATTTGCAGGAACCTGGAAAGAAAAAGTGCTTTGTTTGATACAAATGCTAACATTGCCATGTAACCCGAATATCACAATCTTTTGCAATTTCGTGATATCCTAATGAAACCAATCAGAAGCAGAACTGAAGCATCCTGTGATCACAGCAGAAGTTCCTGGGCTCCCACGTGCTGCCCGGTCTCTCCGCTGTCAAGCCCAGGAGCAGTAGCAGCCAGGGTGCAGGGTGGTTTATTAAACAGGTCCGTGGCTTGAATGAATGTATTCCCGATTCCCAGAGGAGACTTGTGGTCTGTTTAACCTTGCGAGGGGCATCACCTCACAGATGGGCAGAGATCCATCGCGAGTCGGACACCTGCGTTTCGATGGGCTCTGGTCTGCTAACCAGGCACAGGCCAGTGAAGATGCTCACATTTGCAGGTCTGGGTTTTGTAAGACTTTAACTTATCTGTTAAGCAGGTTTCTGTATGGTTTCCCATTGAGGCAGGCTGTTAATGAAGTGCCCATTGTGGTCCTACAGCATTAACGTAGCCAGGGTGATGTCTAGAGAGCTCAGCAAATCAGCATGGGTTCAGTGAAAGGTTTTGCTACGTTGGTCATGTGTTCCCCGTTCATCACAACTAGCTCTGGGGCAGAAAGTGTTATTTAACAGTATAATGTACCTACTTCCCCCTGTACTTGGCACTGGTGAGGCCCCACCTCGAATACCGTGTTCAGTTTTGGGCCCCTCACTACAAGAAAGACATTGAGATTCTGGAGCAAGTCCAGAGAAGGGCAACGAAGGGGTCTGGAGCACAAGTCTTGCGAGGAGAAGCTGAGGGAACTGGGGTTGTTCAGCCTGGAGAAAAGGAGGCTGAGGGGAGGCCTTCTCGCTCTCTACAGATACCTGAGAGGAGGTTGTAGAGAGGTGGGGTTCCGTCTTTTCTCCCAAGGAACAAGTGATAGGACAAGAGGAAATGGCCTCAAGTTGCACCAGGGGAGGTTTGGGATGGATATTAGGAAGAATTTCTTCACTGAAAGGGTTATCAAACATTGGAGCAGGCTGCCCAGGGAAGCGGTGGAATTGCCATCCCTGGAGGTATTTAAAAGATGGGTAGACGTGGTGCTGAGGGACATAGTTTAGTGGTGGGTTTGGCAGTGTTAGGTTGATGGTTGGACTTGATGACCTTAAAGGTGGTTCTATGATTCCCAAGGAGTTCAAGCAAACGTGTTCGAGCGAAGTGAGCTCACCGTGCAAGTGAAGAAAGGTGAAATTCAGCTGGGAT
Organism: Burhinus bistriatus; assembly: GCA_013397275.1. Lineage (NCBI taxonomy): Eukaryota > Metazoa > Chordata > Aves > Charadriiformes > Burhinidae > Burhinus > Burhinus bistriatus. The sequence continues at coordinate 20,434 of VYXH01006174.1, read as the reverse complement.
TCAGAGGGTGGAGTGGGGCAGCGCTGGCCTGTGAGTTTCCTCCTGCTTTCCAGGATGGATGGAGGCATTTCTGCATGCACATCCCTAGGGGGTTACATGATCTGAGCCCCCAGGGCTGTGGGAAGCACAGCCCATCCCACAGCTGCTGTGGTAACCTGGCCCATCCACCCTTTAGCAAGGCTAAGGAAGGGCTCAAACGCTCCAGGGTGACTCAGAGCGCTGATCTAAGGCTTGGCCTCCAAAGAGAAGATCCTTGGCATTTTCTCGTCCTTTGAGGTGCCACAAGCCAGGCATCATTTACTCGAGGAAGGCAGAAACTGCAGCCTGCTCGGGAAGATGCGGGCACTGACTTGCTGCAGACAGGAGGAGCTGGGGAGTGCGGAGCCTGACGTGTGCAGGCATCAAACGCCAGCAGAAGTGGTGGGAGCGCCCTGCCCCACCAGCCTGGCCTGCCTCAGTTCCCCGTGCCGCTGGGTGCCGGCAGTAGCCTTGTTTGGCTCCTGGGGACGGTGAGAAGATGGGGAGCACGAACCATTGCATCGCGCTCAAGGGCCTCTGTAGCATCAAGGAGTCATTTCAAAGACAGGGTTGCGTCCTCCTGATGCTGACGCTAGGCAAAAAGATCCATCACATGTGTTTTGATTTCTGAAAGATGCTGTCCCTGGGAACAGTCGATATTTCAAACATTTGATCCCAGCAGCTCTGTTAAGCCCACGTGGTTTGAGTAGAGCAATTTGCTTGAAGGTTTTTCTCTGTTTCTTTATTTGCCTAATGATGGTTTTCAGCTGAGCTGTATGAATTACTTTATCTTTTCTGCTTTTTTGCTTATGATTTTGTTGTTGAGGTTTTTTTTTTTTTTCCCCCTGAGTTAAATCTTACCCTCTCTCATCTCCCAGGAAAAGCTGTAACAGAATTAAGGTGAGGAAAAAAGGAAAATTTACTGGAACCAATTCAGTGTAAGTTGCCAAGAATCTGAAAATTACCCTCTCAGACGGGTCTGTATTAATTCCCCTGATGCAGCAATGATAAATCCTTATTAAAAAGGATAACATAAGGAGATTTTACTGCCTGTAGGAAAACTCCTGGTCACAAGCAATGAGGAAGCCCGTCGGCCTCTTGTTCGTGATCAGAGCGGTTTGCAAATGTCCGTGTCCTTGCCCACAAGCCACGGTGCTGACACCAGCCCAAAGTGCGGGACATTGCGTTGTGCAAGGCATGGATACGAAGCAAGACAAGCCCCGCGTCCCCAGGTCCTGCGGGCAGTGACTCTGCATCGGCAGCAGCACTAAATCTCCGCAGATTCACTGCCTGCGCCGGCTCCCCGTCTCTCTGGAAGTCCAGCCCCGGGAGCACCACGCAGACAATAATTTAAATGAAGCAGTTTCTGACCTCTGACCACATCAAGCGGCGTGAAGGTGGATGTCATGCTTGCTGTGCTAACGAGAGGGGGGCTGTGAGGGCTCCTTCCCTCCCCACCTGCACATGCAGCTCGTGCCCCATGCAAGCGATGGGTCGGGCAGGGCAGAGAGCGCAGCGCTAGAGGCAGTCGCACGTGCCAGTCCTTAACATTTATGCATTATTGCCAGAATCACTGAGCTCTTTCTGTCCTCTTCACTCCTTTATTCATGCACCATGCTACCTTGGTGGGAAAAACACTCTGCTTGCTTCTCGTTACAGGGGCTGAACCTGAGCCTTTGCCAGAGCAATGTAAAGCTGTAGCTATGGAAACTCCCTACCCTTTTTTGTGGTGGTTTTTGGGGTTTTTTTTTGTTGGTTTTTTTTTTTTCCTAAAGGCAGTAACGTATATCTCTTCGGAGATCCCAGGTGGGGCTGCTGGTGCCCAAGCGGTTGTTCAGGCAGCCCCAAGGGCTCATTCCTGGGAGATGCTGGGTGGTCATGGCCAGCACCCGGGGAGTCACCCGGTGCCACGCAGCAGCAGGAACTGGAAACACAGACCTTGGTCACACTGCAGGGAGTTTGTGTCGCAAGGACAGGAGTGGGGACTGATGAGGAATAAGCAGGTTGCATGGAAAGCCGGAGGCCAGGGCAGCGCAGGAGCCGGCATGTGACAATGGGGTGCAGGGGGGGACAGTGTGAGGCTGCTGGAGGTGTCACCAGCCATCAGCCACCCACCCACAGCTGGGGGGGCAAGGACAGCGGGGTTCTCGTGCCCTCCCTGCCAGGATGGTCCCTGGAGCTCTCGGGTTGCTGCGTTTAATGGGCACCAAGGAAATGGTGCTCCCTGCTGCCTCCACCCCAGCCTGTTGGGTCTGTGAATCCCGAGCAAATGAGAGCCAGTTGTACAGCTCACAAAGACTTTAATCTGCCGAGGATCTTCCCGTCCCACAGAGCTGCATTCATACCTCTTGGAAATGGAAAGCTGTTGGATTTACTGCTTACTGGAAACATACGCTGTACGTGTCCTGCCTTCCCCAGCCTCTGATTGATGGCTCATCCGTGTCTCAGGACACCTGCAGGGCCACCAGCTCAGGTGTGGGGACTCATCCTTCCCAGCCACCGGTGGAGGGGGTGGAAGGAGAGTGGGGCTGATCCCAGCTCACTGCTTACCCGGTGCCTGTCCTGCTGGAAGTCCACCTTACTCTGGAAATGGGCTGATATTTGGTAGATTTCAAGCAAACTAGCTTCAAAAGCAGAGCCTTAACCAGCCCAGGGCTCAGTTTCCCTGTCTGTAAAATGGGTATTGGCATACCAATGCTTTCCCTCTCGGGCACAGTACGCCTTCATTTGCCAGAGCCAGAGAGGAGCCGGGGCCAGAAGCCCTGGGCTGAACCAGGGCTTTAGCTCAGATGTTGCCCAAAGGCTGAATGTGCGGCTGGGGCTGGCTGCGTCGGCTGCCGCTCCTCACGGTGCCGCGCAGGGGTCTGCCTGGCTTTGTGGTTGCCTAAGGCAAAAGCCGAAAGGTGCAAACCCAAGCTTTGAAGCACGTAGCATTTCCAATAGCACAGGGCTGAATCCCAGCAGGGCTGGCTCAGTCCATCTCCCCCAAGACCAGTTGCTGTGATGTCTTCCCGTAAGAACAAGGCTCCGTGCAGACACCACTGCACGGCCAGAGCCAAAAATTCCCTGGAGCTAAAGCAGTCACTGTTGCGAGAACCACCATGAGAGCTGCCACTCCTGTTGCTTTGCAGGGCCATCAGAGGGTACCAAGGTCTTGCTCTCCCTCTGCGCGATGTCCCTGGCCCGTAAGAGCCTTGTCCCCAGGACAGTTGGGGATGGGAGTGCCGGACCAATCCCAGCTGCGGTTGTCGGTGCTCCAGCTCCCTGCCAAGGTTGTAATCCACCGAGAGCTCAGCCGGAGACTCTGTGTGAATCTCTTCCCATCTGCATGCCCCAGCAGTCCCATTTGAGCAACGAAGCCCTGCTCTCCAGGTGTTTGCCGGCAGATGTGACAGCGGGAGAGCTCGTGTGAGCTGTTGGTGTGGAGCACTGGGTCCCACAGGGCTCCCCTGGCTGCGTCAGGCTCTTGGGGCAGCAGCGGCTGGTTCTCAGCCTGAAGATCTTTCAAAATCCAGGTGAATAGAGCAATTCTGGAAAGAGTTGCTCTTTCCAAAGGACAGATTCTCTTTTTTCCACCTTTGGTGCATCATTTTAGCAGTGTTTTCTGACAATTAGGGCTTTTTCATCTTTCCACCAGCGCTCCAGCAGACTGTGCCTTGCTGGGAGGCTGCGGTGAGCTCTCCTGCGGGATGGTGATGGAGAGGGAGCAATGCCTGCTCAGTGAATTGAGCAGGAAAAAGTACTGATTAGGAGTAAGATTTATTGTTAGTTCTCAGTAAGCTAACCCAAGTTTTTCAGGCTGGCCAGGGGACGTCTCCAGCCTGCAAAACTGCCCTGCTAGGTAGGAGAAGTCTCTGGGGTGGGTGGGTGCTCCCCACCCTCTGACTTATTTCCCACTCAGCAGTGATTGCGGTAGCTTATCTCAAGCTGCTAATACCAAAACCTGCTCTCTCTGATGCTAATATCTCTGGCTGACTAAACTATAATTCAAGAGGCGATTAAATGATGCAGAGTGGAAAGACAGCCTGTCTTTCTTTCTTTTTTCTTTTTTTTTTTAGAGGAGTTTAGGCTGCTTATGTGTGTTTGGGATTATGGCCTGCTCTCCAGCTGATGTATGGAAATAATTCCTGGTACTTAGGCAGAGTGTGATTGTTTGGGCAGTGAAAGGTGGGACTGGGGAGGGTAACCCCCCCTCTCACTCCGGTGTGGTTTGACAGCAGCTCTCAAATCCTGGCAGAGCTGCGAGCCCCTGCTGCGGCAGCTCACCACATGCAGGGGTGGACCCAGAGGCGAGTCCATCACGTCTGTACCCATTTTCTTGCACTTGGTTTTTGGGTTTACCTCTCCTGGACTGATGGCAGCGCAGGGCTGGTGTGCAGGGATGCACTGCTGGGCAGCGCCGAGTCGCTCACATCCCTATCCATAGCGGTGGCATCCCTGCTGATGCTTTTTAGGATGTGTCTGTACAGTTTTATAGAGGGTCAGAAGGGCAGAGCAGTGTGAACGTACCCTGCTTTATCCCAGGTGATGCTGAAGTGTCCACAGACACGTTCCCTAGTCCCTTTGGGACAGAGATAGCAGCACCTTCGGGATGGCCCCAGGGGCACTGGAAGGGGACGTTCCCCAGGGCAGCACAAGCACCGTCCAGCTGATGCAGCATTTTGCCCTGTCCTTCCCCAGCGGCACCGCTGCACTCCGTTTAGCATTTGCAGTCATTTAAATTCATGAGTGGAGTTGTGCTTAGTAAGCCTCAATACCGCTTTGATGAGCTGTGCAAATATTATTTTTCATTAGGCGTGATTTGGTTGTATTAAATGACATTATTGCCTCGTTATTGCAGAGCACATATTCCCTCTCGCGCGCTGCTGGGGCAGGCATCCCCTAGATCGATGCACTTTGAAGGCAGCCGGCTTAAGTGTGCTGAAAATTCAGACAGCTCACGAAGTGCCAAGCTCTGTTTTAAAAACTAACAACGGTAATTGGTGGGAGGCAATCCCGAATTGTCCCATGAACTTCTGCTTTTTTTAAGCTTCAGGAAAACCTGAAATTGGGAGTGGCTGTGTGATGTATCTCCCAAATAGCCTAGGCCGCCTTTGGGGGGTTTCACAGCTGATGAGCTGCTCTCCTGCGGTACAGCCTGGCTGCTCCGACAGGGACACCTGCAGGGGTACGAAGACGGTGTGTCCTCAGCATATGGAAAAAGCTTATACAGCTTATCAGAAAAGCACTGGCTTTTCGAGGAGTTTTTGGGCTGCCATGCAATATTTAACAAAACACTTTGGATTATAAAATTCTGGTTTTTAATACCACAGCTTCTCTGGGCAACCTGGGCCAGCGTCTCACCACCCTCAGAGTGAAAAATTCCTCCCTGAGATCTAATCTAAATCCGCCCTTTTCCAGTTTGAAGCCATTACCCCTCCTCCTATCACTACATGCCCTGGTAAAAAGTCCCTCCCCAGCTTTCCTGTAGCCCCTTTAGGGACTGAAAGGGGCTCTAAGGTATCCCCAGAGCCTTCTCTTCTCCAGGCTGAACAACACCAGCTCTCTCAGCCTGTCCTCACAGCTCCAGCCCTCTGATCAACTTCGTGGCCTCCTCTGGACCTGCTCCAACAGGTCCATGTCCTTCTTATGCTGGGAGCTCCAGAGCTGGATGCAGTACGCCAGGTGGGGTCTCACCAGAGCACAGTAGAGGGGCAGACCAGCATGAGAACGCACCAGGCTGGTGCCTGTGGGTGCAGAGGGCTCTCTCACACCCCAGCTCTCATCACCTTTCCATGGCCATGATGTTGTCCTCCTGCCCTAGGCCATTCCCACGCGCCCCGTGAGCCCTGGTCCCCAGCACAGCCTGCCCCGAGCTGCCATCCCAGTCCTGTCCAAGCCGTGCCATGCGATGCAGGAGCCTGGAGGTGGCCGGGATCCTGTTCTGCAGAGCTCAGCGCTATTCCAGCAATGTCCTATCTGCTGAATAATTTATCAGGCACTGTGTACAGATTACCTTTGAAATGTGTTGTTTCTGGTCTGGACATCAGTGGGAGCTGAAGTATTGGGGTCTGTCCCAGCGAGCAGGAGGGCTGGGGGTGCGTTAGCTGGGGGGAGCCGCAGGGGTCACTGCTGGCATAGCTGTGAGTTACCTCTGTAAGGGTATCCGTGACCTCTGTAATTGGCTTCAAACCAGGTGATGGCTCTAAGGCCACCAGCAAAGGCCATGCAGTTCCAGGTGGGTGTGAAATATTTTGCTCCCCGTTCTGATTTGTCATTTAAAAGCCCACGGCAGCATTACAGCCTGCCAGCGCCAGCTGCATCTCCCGGGCAGTGCAGCCCTCTCCGATGTGCCATAGACTCACTTCCAAAAATCCTTTTTATTCCAGGAGCTGTCAATAGTGGTGCAACCCCCCATTTTCAGGGTAGGGGAAGCACCTCCTGAGCACAGGAGCTGCTCTGGAAAGGACCAGTGTCTGAGCAGAGATGGGGGCGAGCGCAGTCCCAGTGGGTACATATGGGAAGATGGGGCTGCTGGGATCTCTGAGCCGTCTCCAGCACCCAGGAGGACCCATCTGCTACAGATCAGCCTGGGAAATTGTGAGTAGCATTCTCCAAGCAGGGGACAACAGGGAGCCAAGTGCGGTTGGCTCATAAAATGTTCAGAAGAAACTTGGAGTACAGGGTGCCTGGAGATACAGGGGGTCCCACACGGTAAGCACTTGTGCTGAGATGGGGAAGCATTGATTGATGAGACATGTCTTGTTTTGTCCTTGTGTTGAGGAGTGCTTAGATGGTCCACAGGCACCGAGCTCCCATGCGCCCCTTCCCCAGCCCACCCGTGGTCAAGCCTGGCTGTTTAAATCCCCGCTGTTTACGCAGAGCATCAGCCCCTGGGCCAGGAGTGCTGCCGTCAGGAGGAAGAGAGAGAAAGCAAACCGAAGTGATGCAGGCCTTCTGCTTAAAGTGTTTTTCGTATGGAAAGCCACGTTCTCTGCCTGTGTTTCCGGCAGCTGCCCTGTCCGCTGGCTCCGTAAATGCAAAGTCTTCTGCTGGCATGCTGCCCGGCTGTTCCTAGCAGCCCGGCTCTTATTCATTGACTGGGTAGGATTACAGGAACTGGGGGAAATGCAGAAATAAGGCCGTATTTGCCACCAAACTGTTTTTGGCTTCTAACTTATTTGCTGCTTTCCCACCTCCCAGGCTGGTGGCTGCTGGCCAGGCAGTGGCTTTCCTTCACACCGATGCTCTCCAGGGTTTGCCCTTGGGCAGAGCCCTGGCACTGAGGTGGCACTGGGGTGGCGGCAGGGGAGTGTGAGCCAGGCTCACCCTGAAACTTTGCAGCATCAGGGGCTCAGATCCGCTCTGCTCTGCCCCGGCCAGTTTATTATAATGTGATTTCTTGTTGCTCTGGACCAGTGGCAGTGGCAGCAAGACCCAACGGCTCAGGGAAGCAGCATCTCGGATAGCCGGCATCACTCGCGTGCTTTCCCGTTTCTCCGGCCCCTTGCTGAGCTCTTTTCCTTTCTTTTGAAGTACGGCTTGGTCAGAAGCATCGGCATCAGGGTTTGTTGTGCATGGATGAGCTGGGAAATGGCTGCATCGCCCACCCAGGACAAGACCCATGGAGCTTGTGACCCTCCACCACGGAGGGTCAGACTCGTGCCCCCCCTGTATACAGCTGCTCAGCCCCCAGTTTCCAGGCAGGACTTAATCTTCCCAACCTGAACTTCCCCTCCGTTGAGGTTCCTCCCTTCGGTCTTCTCCCCAGAGCGACCCAAACAAGCTGAGCCACCACCAGGCATCAGTCGTGATGCTCGGAGGAGGGTCAGTGCCGGCAGCATGGGGACCCTGCCCGGGCAGTCGTGCTGGCGTGCAGGTTGCTCCCCCCCCTTCGGAGGCCCTTCCCGGGTGCGGGAGGACACCCACGCACGGCAGCAGGGCTCGGCGCAGAAACAGTGCAGCCAAAAAAGAGCACGGCCAGGGATGTGCTAGTGCAGAGCAGAGCCAAGACAAGGCAGGATGGTGTTACTTCAGGACACAGTGCTGGCCTCCCCCGCTCCCTGGGAAGGGTGGGGTGGGTTTTTTTTCTTTTTTTCTCTCCTTTTTCCATCTTGGCCATTTGGAAGTGCAGGGCAGAGCTGATCCCTGCTCCCTTCTGCACATGTGAGGCCACCGTTGTGATCAGCAGAAGGGCCAGGATGAGAGTCAGTGGTCTCACGCAGAAGGTTTGAGCCGAGTGTCCCTCAAGCGTGAGGTGTTTCTGGCTGTGTGTTTATTCCTGTGTGTTTATTATGGTGGGGTCCAAGTGCTGGGGTACCAGGCATGAGCAGTCCTGCCAGCACTCACATCTGTGCTGCCAGTTGTTGTTTCAAGGCTAGTTTGTTTAAATCTCCACCTTCTGGAGTCAGGTGAATAAGGGAAATCCCAACTTGCTTGTTAATTAGAAGGCTGTGCTGCTTCTGGCTGCGGAGCAAGCAGGTCCCGAGGCTGCTGGGGGGATTCAGGCAGTGCTACAGTAGGACAAGATGTGGGCTAAAGCTCTTGGCAGGTAAGACATGATCTCCTTGTGCAGGCACAGTTTCAGTGGGACTAGCACTCCATTTTCTGGTGCTTGCTGTGACAGCACTTTTAGCTTTGGGGTGACTGTGTTACCCTGGGGATGGGAGTAGGAATGGGATGGGATGGACGGAAGCCCTATTCATTTAAAGGTCTGGCCTGAAGACTGATCTTAACACCTGCAAATCCTAGAAGCTGGCTTAACTGGGCACTTGAGGGTCTCAAACAAACCTTTGAGTGGTCACCTTAGCGGTCCCCAGGTCTCCTTCTCCCATAGCTCCAGCAGGCAGGGTCAGGCCAGTCCACAGGAGCCAGCTGTGGCTGGAGTGCTCCAGCACCTGGAGCTCAGTGTTTTGGAGCTGCCGTTAGCCGAGTGTTAGCTGGAGCCCTCGGATGGGCTGAGCTCAGCCCCGCGGCTGCTCCGAAAGCCTTCCTCCCACTCAGGCTCCCCAGAGGCGCTGGCTGCACAGCCGGTCTGCCCCGTCTCACTCACAGCACTGTCCCAGGAGCGAGGTGAAGCTGTGAGCAGCCTCCCCCCATGCTGGGCACCCTCGACGGTCCAGGGTCTGTGTTCAGGATGCTGGAGTGGGGTGACTTGGGGTGATTTCTCATTCCCCCCGCCCCTCCTTTCTACTTCCTGCATTGTCAAGTGCAATTCCATGCCATCCTGTTCTCAGAGCTTTCCCCGACTCCCCTCCAGCCCCCTGGGTTGGGCTGCAGCACGTCGGGAAGGTCCATCAGTCCCTCGTGGCAGTACCCAAGTGAACGGAGTTGCAGACCTGGCTCCTAGTGAGCAGCTCAACCTCAAAGCCCGCGTCCTCAGCCATGGCAGGGACATGCAGGGAGTGTCAGCAAGGAAAGGAGCCACCCATCCAGGGCTGGAGCTGATGGGAGTTCTGCTTAGGTCTTCTCCAGGCTGCGAGGAATAGAAAAGGGCATTTTCTCACACCCTGAGACTTCCCAGCCGCTGCAAGGCTGCAGGGACGGTGCCGCTGTAGCTGCAGCAATAGACATCCTGGTAAAGCCAGGCAAGCGGCAGAGGATTGTGTCTAAAACCAAACAGCTCATCCTGGAGCAGCCTGTAGCAACCGTGCAGTGACGTGTCTTCGGTTTGTTGCAGCACAACCTGTCCTTTGTGAGCTGGGAAAGTAAAGCAGGGTGCCGGGGAAGGGGGATGCTTTGCACCCAAGCTCCTGTGTGCCCGCACCAGCGTGGCGGTTTGCAGGAACCTCAAGAGGCACCATCCCTGGTCACCCCGCGGTGCTGGGGGCCGCAGGCAAACAGCCCGTGCAGAGTTAACATCCCCCCGCAGCCCCTTCCCTGCTGTCTGGCAGTGATGGAGGAGGTGCTGGAGTTGGACGGGGCAGAGGGGCTGGGGGGGTTCAGGCATCCTCGGTAGCTGGAGGGCTCCTAACATTACTGAAGCGACCGTCTGCTGGGACCGCGTCTCTCAGTGCTGGCGTTCCTCCTACTTTCTCCAAGACCACAGTGGAGCTGCAAAGCACTTCCCTTTACCAGGATATTTATTACTAAATATATGAATCTGGGAGCCTGTGGAGCGTGAAATTAGGAACAAATGTAAAAAGGAGGTCTAGACAGGAATTGTTCTGCTTATGGGCCTCCACATGCTCTGTTTTCCTCCCCCTTTGCACACTGGAGAGTTTAATGCTTCCAGGTACGCAGCTTTAATCAGACAAGTATGTTACGGGAGAAAAAAAGAATGAAATGCAAATGGTCTTGCTCTGGATGGAGCAGTGGCTGTGGTGCCACGTCTGGCTGACCGCAGCTGGATAGAAACCATGAAAACTGGTTCTGTGTGACCCTGGCTTGTCCCCCTGGGGAAGGTGGACATTTAATTAGCCAGCGAGGAAGCTGAGGAGCCCTCCCTGCCTGAGCCCTGCCTGACACCTTTCATCTTGGGCTGGCAAGGAGCTTGCTGCGATGCTGATCCTCTCTGACGGGTGCAGCACCCATCCCTGAGAGGCTGCAGGGCTGAGTCCGGCCACCCCAGAGCCAGGTCCTGCGCCCGCCCTGCACACCCCTGCCTTGAGATTGGTGGCAGCACGGTGATTGCAGATGGGAGCAGCAAAGGACGCACGGATGGGCATTTCCAGCCGGCTCTGCTGGGCTGGTGCATGTGCCCACAGCACCCGGTACGGCCTGAGATCTGCAGCCGAGTGCCTCCATCCCTCTTTAAACAAGAATCAAAGTTTCTAAATCACTAATGCATTTTTTGCAAACCCTTCCCCTGACTGTGTTCCTCCCCCCTGAGCCTCCTCAGAGCATTTTGCCCGAGGAATGAGGGCAGGATTTGGCCCGGCGCTTGCCCCGTGGCCGCACGGTGCAAGAAGGCATTCAGACGTCGTTATAAATCACCTTCCCTCCTACAGCACTGCTCAGCAGCAACATAAAATGTGATACTGCTTTATCCATTCAGCACTTACCCAACTTTAGCAGGACATTAAGCGCCTGAAAATATGCCACAGATTTATTTTCTTTGGAAGTGGGTTAAATCCCTGACAGATACGATTGCTTTTCCTCGGGTGCTGAAGTAATTTGGGGCTGGGGTGGCTGGTTTTTTTGTTTTAACCTGATAGCATGAGCTGGAGGCCAGCTTTGTTAAAGCACTTGTAGAGTAGGTGGTCAGGGTACAAGTTCTCTCTTAATTTATGTCACTTCTCCTGTTGCCAGCCCGATGCTCGCGGCACTAAAGGGCTTCTGGAGCTTTAGCTGCGGAGCGATGCTGGTGTTAGTGCCGCTGTCTGCATAGCTGCTAGCAGGTGTGTGCAGGGGGGGATGCATCTCCCCAGCATCCTTCCTGTGGCAAAGAGCTTGGGCTTGTTCTGCGTGGGATGGAGGGAAATTGAAGCTGTCCCACGAGCTCTCGGGGCAGGGATGCTCAGAGCAAGACCCGTGCTGGCGTTGCGGGGCTCATGTGCTGCACGTGATGCACAGCATCTGCCTTCTGGCTGAGCCCAGCAGTGCCAGAAGCGGGGACCTTCCCTTCCACTGCGACCAGTTCTGCGGTAGCACCCAGATTGCTCTAAGGGGCGCTCCAGGGAGAGAAGGGTGCTGGTGGTACCCCAAAACACAAGCGTGGGGCCAAGCTGAGCCGGGGCATCTCTGGGATGTCCAGCGCACTGTGCCCCAGCCGCAGCATTTGCTGTGGTGGGAATGAACAGCTCACCCGAGGCTGTCAGAAGCATCATCCTGGGATGCCCCTCCAGCCCCCCCAAAACTGTGGCTTGGCCATGACAGAGGCGAGGAGCTTGGGGCCTCCTGGGGGGGGGCGACCCCA
>VYXH01006172.1:1959-14485 GCA_013397275.1 Burhinus bistriatus | reverse complement strand
TAAGAATTGGTGACAGCATCACACTTTTTTGAAACATTTTTTCATTGAAGCCTTTCTCTTCCAAAAAAGAGTCCAGAATAGTTTCAGTGACCTTATTTCATATGAATTATATGGCCATTAAGTGTAACAGCACAATAGCCATTTTTCTTCCTCCTTCCAGTTTTCAAAAAATGTAGAAACAAAATGCTTTACAACATAATTTCCTATTTGCACTGCAACTTCAAGTGATTTTCTTTTTGAAATGACTGTCCTTTTCAACAACTGAGATAGTAGACATTTCATGGAGAACTCCTGATTCAGGGTTCCTGGATGTAGGCTCTTTTGAGGTAACATAAAAGTGTTTGTCTCTTAGTTATATAGACAGAGTCCACCCAAATATAGTGGTACTTGATGACATTGGTTTGCACAGCTATACCTTTTCACCAGCCTTGCTTTTTTAATATAGTATAGAAAGCTTTTGCTATTCTTATGCAAAACTATGCATATTAGTTAGAGCAGAAATGCCCAGTGTCTCTTCCTGTAGCAGCTTTGATAACTTTCAGGTTTTCAAAGTTAAAGGCTCTGTAATGACTTCTGCGTGAGTTAGACTTCGGTGTCTAATCGGATTGGGTATACTTAAAATTTCTAATGGGATCCTTGAAAATCTGCCAAGGGACTATATAGGTTTTCTGATTAATTGTTTTAATGGAGCTCTGTCTTGCTATTTTGTTAACAGTCTTCAGGGTAGCCTCAGGCTGCTTACTTTACAATTTCTGTGTGTTATCTGTAGATAAATGTCCACCTTATTGGAGCTTAATGGCCAATTAGCAGAGTCAACTGAAATCTGAAAATACAAAAAGTTCTGATCACTGGCAGGATATTCTTGTCCTGACTGAGGTTGAATCCAGAGTTGCTGGCCTGCTGACTGCCACTGCTCCTTGTAAGTAGTCTCATGGGGAAACTGTTCAGCCTGTAAAGCATGGTTTAGCTAATTTTTCCCTGCAGTGTTGGTGCTTCATTTGTTTGCTCATTAACAGTTGCAAAATTAGGCAGCCCAGTTTTGTGAACAGACTTTCCCATTTAAGAAGTGATCAATGTAACTTGCTTTGGGCCTGTATCAGAGACCTGTATAACGCCCGTCAGATCCTGTTAAAATTAAACCCATGTGACTTAAACTTCTAAAATACCTGGTGGTTATCTCTGTTTTGGACGAGAGGCATGTCTGGTATGGGATATCTGAAAGGGGCACTAACTTGTGGGAAATAGGGTGCTCTTTCCACCTTTGCCAGTCTGGCCCTTGAAGGTAGAATGCTGCTTTGTGTATCCATAAGAAAACTAACTTGGCATAGATTTAGTAAATATTCCAGTGTTGTTTACTTCAGTTTGGAAGGACTATGCTGGTCTATTGTTTTGGAAAAAATGCGTTATTGAAATGCTGTAGTAAATGTTTTGGTTAGTGAACAGTTTGAGTGACATTCGAATGACCACATTTTAAAGTGGTTTTTCCCTGGCTCCCATTTTGCTGCCCTTTACTTTGAACACAGCCTGCCTCTTTTCCCGTCTTTTCCCCTCTGTGCTCTGAAAAGGTAGTAAGATGTGGTTACTGAAATTATTGAATTTTGTACATGGAGCACTGACTGTGCCTCTCTGAAGTGGGAATATTTTACACACAGGTAGAGTGGGGGACAAATCAAGGTGATGTGTGATCATGTACAAATAGAACTAATATAACATCCTAGAGATAATGGTGATCCTTGGCAGTGCATAACATCAGGCAAATTGTTTGCTGTCTGCCTTGCTTTGTGCCTTACTTAAAATGGAGATATCACTTAGCCACCTCAGTTTCTTCAGTTTCATAAATGCTCATAAGTGCTCAGCTCCCCAAAGTGAGAGTCATCAGTAATTCATTATCACTTAATTGCTGTAGCTGATTTCTGATTGATTTGGTAAGTAGGACGCTAGGAAATGATACGTTTCCCCTGTCATTTCCACTTCACTGCTTTTGCCAGTGTTTCATGGGGGAATTGCCCACTTGCCTTTTCAGTCTTCTTCCATGGATGCTTTCCTCTAGGGCCACAATAAAACTGGAGGAGTTTACAAAAAGAATGGGGCAAACAGCATCAGATGGGGTTGTGGATTTCTTTTTGCATCAGCAGCATGTCCAAGAAAGGCTTAACCGCAGACAGGCTGGAGTTGGAGGGCTCAACCCTGCATGTATGACACACCGTCACTGTGTCACTTCTGTTTGTCTTGTTCAGATACAGAGGCTGCTCCTGGACTGCTGTCTTTTCTTCCTGCTAGTGCTCAAAGTACTTAAAGGTCTGCTACTTTTGTCTGATGCTGTTGTCTATAAGCTTGGCTGAGAAGGCTGTTTCAGTTGTCCCTTTTATATCCCTATTTTTAATCACGTGTGAGCTATTTCTGATGGTTTTCCGTCACAAAGGAAATACATAGTTTTGGAGTGGATGACAGTTGTGATTATATTTTGCTTTCTTTATGTGAGGAATGTACCTTAAATCGTACCATCAGAGGTGAGGATTTGGAATTATGCAGGTTTCCTTGTAGGATTTCCTGCCTGCAAAAGTGCCTTCAGTCTCCCAGGGTGGAGTATGGCAGATTTCTTTTCTGGCAGCAGTTTGGACACTCGAGAAGGGAGCTTTAAAATAGATGTCCTGGAAAATACGTGGTGCTTGTTTTTATTAGCATAGGATAGTCTCTGTTCTGTGTAAGATAGGAACTAAAATACAAATGAGGAAGCAGTGCAGTGTCACGGTGTTACATACCTAGCAATGACAGGTGGGGAAGGACTGTTGGTTTATCCATATAGTTTATCCCTTAGAGCTACTGTAAGCATTTTTCATCTGCTTTGTTGGATAAAGGTCCAAAGGTAAGTGACTACAACAGGACTTTAATCATAGTATCATAGATTGTGATCACTTTCTTACAGTTTGGGACATTGTCTTTATCTTGCAGAATCTGAACCATTTAACACCTGTGCAGGGTTCGGCATTGCGAAACGTTCTTAAAGTCTGTGCTACCTCCTAAAAGACAGCACACAGTCTGTTGGACCATGTCCTTCATCTGAGTCTGGTTTGTCAAGGAGGCATTAGAAGGGCACATGTTCTTTTGGGTTTTTTGTTTGTTTTTTTGTTGTGTGGGGTTGTGGTTTTTTTTATAAACATACATAGTTTCCAAATGGATTCAGTTCTATCTTAAACACATATCAAGAATTATTTTGTTACTATTTTTATACATTTTTGAGGTCATGTGTCCAGAGTCTTCTCCTTTTTAAATGAACTTACATGGATGTTTCAGTGCCTTAACTCTCTGTTTTAAACTGCTCTGAATATAAAAATGAATTGACAACCCAGTTCTCAGAAATAAGTCTGTTTGTTCCAATGTCTTTAAACTTCATTGAAATGACAGGACTAGAAAGAACGTCACCGTCGCTAAGCTGCTTTGTGGGATTCCCTAAAGACTACTTCTTTCTTATTTCAATTTCCAGTTAGCAAACCTCCTTTAAAAAGTGTTAGTTTCAAAATGAAATGTCAAATAATGAAATTTCATTAAAACTGAAAGAAGTTAATCTTTTCAGCCAGCTGCACTTTGTTTTGTTCACAGTGTCACTCTTACCTCTCCTCGGAGGAAGAGGAGGAGAATAACTGGACACAAAAGACGCTGTTACTTTGAGTGAAGAGTTTTCCGTGGAGGAGTTGTTAAAACTGAGAGTTTTGACTTGAATTCATTGCGGCTAGGATATCTTGAGCGGTAATGTACCTGCACAGTATGTTCCTAAATCTGTTCTTTAATGTCTCACAGAAAACTTTATGGTAGACTTTTCTCAGCAGCAATTTGAAAAGGGGAAAATAGTAATTTTGAGGTCTGAGTACAATGGCTTAAACCTTCACTTTCCACAAACAAAATGCTTGATTCTGTGCTCCTTTTCATCAGTGAGATTCTAACAGCTTCAGAAGAGCAACTCCATAATGCAGAAGTGCAACAGAAGGAGGAATTGAGACTTGGGCTGGTCTATGGGAAGGGAGTAATTTGGTTTTGTTTTCCAGTGGCACACTGAGTTTTGTGCTCTGGTTGGGGAATAAACGGAGGGAAGGAAGTCTATACATCTAAAGTTTTACTGTGGTTTCCATGCAAAATTTTTTGTGCTAAGTAAGTTTTTGATCACAAAGCATCTCTGTTAGCATGTGCTTCTTGCTGACAAGGTGCTTCTGAAACACAGAAGGTATGCTGACATACTGGAAAAGTTGTGGTGTCACCTGTCTCTGGCAGTTGCTGTGAATGACATAACAATCTGCTCTGTCTGAGCCTGATGAGAAATGTCATCCAGGTACCCAAGCCTATTGTGTCAGTATTGTCTAGCCCTTCCTGAAACATGTTGTTTACAGGGTTATCTGAAGTACACTGAGAAATTCGTAATGGGCACTCAAATAATGGCAGTAATGAAGCTGCATTACCTTGCTGGTTGCAGTCTCTGTGAGAAAGTCTTCCTGCCTTTGGGAAGAACCTTCCTGACTGCTGAAGGATACTCTGTACCATTGGCAGTAGATTATTTTAGAGGAAGTAAGAAATTCATTTTCTCCAGAGAGCTCATTTCTTTGGCATTGGATTTCTGGTTGTATCTTCTTTACAGCCTCCAGCTAGCTGAGAGGACTCATGTTGTCACTGCTACTTGTTCCTTGTGTGTTGCCCCCTCCTTCTCTTTGGAGTCAGCATATGGCATGTTACAGATTAGATGTTGATCATATGAGTAATCTTTGTGGCCATGTAAGTGGAAAGGAAGCAAAAACTGTAATCATCAGCTTAAAGGATGTCTAGGTTTGGGATATTGTATCATAGACATGTTCAGGTGTCCTTTGAGTTCATACATGGAATGAACTTCTGTTATTTGGTGGTGGTAACACTTAAGTTTTTTTGTGCAGTCATCAGCTGTAACGCAGTCAATACTTAAAGTATTCCTTTTGAATTTATTTCTTTGGAAATCTCGAGAAAACACAGCCATGGTGCAAAGAGTTAGTGGATAATTTTAAGTGCTGCCAGCTGAGCCACATCATCTGCTTTGTACATGAATGTGGTGTAGCACACTGACAGCCTGTGTTGTGTTTACTGAGAACAAAGTTGTTTGGTGCTAGAGTCCTGGGCAAGTTTTAGCATTGCATTGTATTTTCTGTATCTTAGTTTTCTCTTTATACTTTCAGCTAGTTCACAGAATATGGGTCAGTGTACGAGGTCAAAAGTAGTATTATTTTTGTGTTAACTTCCTGAATCAGAAATATCCATATACGTAACTGCAGTGAAGCAATAGGTGCGTAAATCTTTACTTTCTATGTTATAGACGATATTGTGTTTGAATATGTGAAAATTAATTGCATAGGAGGTTAGGAAAATAGAAAAAACCTGTAGTAATCACATTCAGCCTTTTTTGAGTGATTAAAAAAATAAGTTAAATTAATTCTATTTATTAATTGAGCTTTACACCTTTTTCCTTTTTAAAAGAGACTAACCCTTGAACAAAGGAGAAGCCCTGTTGCTTAAGTAGAAAGCAAAGACAATTGAAGTACTTTCAATGTAATGGACAGCTACACAGTTCATTTCTTCTGCAACCACTCCAGTTACATGGCCATTAACAGTTAAATTATTAATGAAGTATTGCTGAAGGAAGCCACTCCTGACTGTTGGCAGTCCTGTTTCCTCTGTGCTAATCACCAGGGTCACAGGAGTCTTATTCCACATGAAGCAGTGTGAGATGCAGACAGGCTTTCTTCGAGACTTGAAGTGGAGAACATGGCTGAGTTGTTGACAAAACTCAGCTTTTCTAGTTCTTGAATGCAAGAAATTTACTTTTACGTAACAATAAATGATGAGCATCCTCTTACATGCTGACAAATGAAGGCCTGTTTGGAATGAATTGGTCTGGGAGGCACTTGCATGGGTCTCTCTGAAAACGGAACAGCTTGGTGTATTGTGTAATATATGAGGTCACAGGTTATCCAGTGACATCACCTGTCTCTCATGATCGTGCTTATCCTGTGTCCTAGACAGTATTGCTTATTGTCTTCTGCTAAAGTGTAATGTCTCCTGCTAACAGGACAGTATAGCTGTCCTGTTAAATTGCTGTGACAGGGTGTCACTAAGCGTTAGTGTTTATAAGGAGGAAAGTGCCCTTTTTGGAAGCATCTTGAAGGATAGTGACATTTTTTGTTTGTAATAAAAACAAGATTGAAAAAGGTCCTGAATTCATGGTCTGTTTGATCTAAGTGCAGGATTCATCTTCTTGGCCAAATATTTTTGCTTTTGTAAGAGTGATTTTTGTGTTAACGTACTGATCTCCATATACTTCAGTAACTTGCCAGTATTGGGAAGTCTAAGTGAAGGGAAAATTGAGGGAAGATAATTGTGTTAAATGAAAGCCTCCTCCTCCTTCTTTTGTAGGAGGAAAGTCTTTGCTCTTTTTACATTTTTTTTCCCCATTCGCTTTGCATCTTGTCTGAAGTATGTGATCTCTTTCTGAAGTGTTTAACTAATTTTCCAAAGTCAGAGCAGGGTCTGTTAGCTCACCTGTGAGGCCTTTTTCCCTGATCCTAAAGAAGTGGATTCAGAGAAGAGAGAAAACCTCAGCGTATGGATGATTGCAGTTTACCGGGCTCTCCGACCGGGAGGGTGGGCGCTGTGACTACGCAGCTCTTTGACAGAAGATCTGAACAGAATGTGTCAGTTTGACTTTTAAGAAAAGTAGAAATTATTGCAGTAGCTGGGAGTCAAAATTAAAGAAATCAGCCTATGAAGAATCTCAGCTGCCTTTTTAAGGATCTTGATTGCTCCCAAGTGTTTTCAATTCAGGTTTCTCTAGGAGAAAAATGAGTTTTGAATGTTCAGCAGGATTCCCATTCTCTTACATATGGGCATGTGTGTTTAAAGCGATGGTTTTTGTGGCAGCGGCTCCAGTGCTGAGAGACTGAAAATATTAGTAAGTCTGGAATAAGTCTGCTTAGGTACTTTGTTAGAAAATCTAAACCCAAATGAGTAGCAGCCAGTATGGGCTGCAAGCGGGTTGAGACATTGTTCTGTCAAGTAAGAATTAGAGTTACTGTAACAGCAGTGATGCACAGATACAATAGCTCACGGAAATGCAAAGGCTTGGAGACTGCTTTGCTTGGTCACTGATGTTGCACACTTGTGTTAAGTAGAGTAGGAGAAACCTTGGCTCGTGCCTGTATGTGTTACACTAGTGGTCTATTTTGATTGCAGTGGCTGTCAGTCTGACACTATATATTGCCTACCAGAGCATCCTTAAAAATATTTATTGTGTACAGTTTTCATTGTCTTCTGAACTTCTTGTAGTGTGTGGGAATGACATAAAGAAAGGTGCAAATGTGTACGTGAGTGCTAGTGGAGAGCCACAGTTAGAGCTAGCCAGTTACTGATTTCTTGGGACTGTAAAAGAAATTTGAACATGGTTGTTACAGAGAAAATATGTTCAGGCTGTCCTTTTATTCCAAAGATGTCTCTTCCTGCTTGCCTTATCTTACACAATTCTCTGCTAATCGATCTGAAAGAAATGACTGTTGAAACTCGGAAATGCACAGTTGTGAATTGTGCTGCCTTTGTCATTATCCAGTCAATACAGTCTGATTTTTTTCTTGCTTCTTTCTCTCCAGAGATTAGGGGAAAAAATAGACAAGCTTTCATAAAGTGTGATATCCTTCTTTTAATTCTGATTAATCAGATACAGTTTCTACCAGTAAAAAACCACAATGTATGAGACCCACTATGCTAAATTTACACCCTGCAATTTCCAGACATTAGTTGCTGCTAAATTGGCAGAGTGGCTGCAGCCAAATATACCTGCTTTGCAATTGTATCTGCTGGGTTGGTATTTATGGGAATGGCCAACTAGGCTAATGAGACCCAAAATTAAAATTAACCCCTAATGGCAACATGCTGAAATTTCTGTTTCATTAGTGTATTCATCAAGGCTCTTGAGAACCTCCATGATGGCCAGTCTCAGGTGCTACTGCAAGTGATAATGCTTGCTTCCCTAGAACCTTGAAAAAAAGATTGGCAAATCTATGAACTTAGTGTATCTTAAGTTTCAGTTTGGGTTTTGTGTGAAAACAAATGTTTCCTGCCTTGGAATCAAGTAGATATGCATTTTGAGGATAAAAACTTTATTATTGAACATGTAGAAGTCAGGTCTTTTGCCAGTGCATCTTGCGTTCTCTTGGTTACTGAGATATTATGGACTTTTGTTTTTGTTGAAGATTTTCATGCAGTTCCTGAGATCTTGTCTGTTCTTTCTGGTCCTTATCTGTGTAACTCTGTAGGTGATTCCCCAGCTCATCAGGTTGCTCCGCAGCCTTCCCAGCATTTGCCAGTTTGACACTCTCTGTTGGGACATGTCTTTGCCCTGGCTTCTTCAGCAAGTATACTTTGTAGCATGCATAAATGTGATGAATGCCAGGAGGAATGTGGAGCTTTCAGAGTTTGTTTAACCAGCAAAATGATGCATGGGGCTATAGCAAGGTTTTAGAGATCTCCTGAGTTTTGATTTGGCTCAGTGGAAGAATTCCTGATGCAAAAAATGTTGAATGAAGCCGTAAAAGCCAAGAATGGTTTTGTAGTTAACCAGAAACTTATTAGTTTTTGTTAACTTGGAGTTTGTCCCGGGATTGACCCATCTAAGTAAAACACATCCAGGTTTGGAAGCTGCAAGTGGCTCAAGTGAGACACCAAAATATTTGGATTAGGGGCTGAAGTATAGAAATGCTTATTCTTTCTTAACTAGAGTGTACTGGGAAGCTTCTCTTTGAGACTTTTTATCTAATGGGCACTTTGAGTAGGGTGGTATAATTTTTTTTTTTCTTTCGAGGCTGGGATAGATTTCTAAACAGCAGGTGCTACTTTTCTTCATTGGAAACTGTTCAGAGGATTTTAGGAAATAAAGGAAACGGACTTGGCAGGAATCAAAGAAGCAGCAAAAAATGGAAAAAGGAAGAAAGCTGGCATACCACATAGACTAAATCCGGGACTGTTTCTTGTGCGGCCCTTTCCAGAGGCGTCGACCACAGTTGCCTCTATTGCTTCTGGGGAAACATTCATTTTTCTCACGCATGCATCAAAAGTTTTTCTTCTTTTTGCTAAATCTTCCTTTGTCTATCTTCATTCCAGTATTCTTCACTCTTCAATGTGCCGTTAAACACAATAACTGTTGAAAGAGCCAGAATCCAAGATTGCCTATATTGCAAACAAACCCCTGATTTTACGGCTAGCTCGAAAGCAGTTTGTAATATACGGTGTGCATGAATGATGTCTTGCTGTGGCAATATTTGCTGGAAAGAATTGGTCACCAGTGCCTTGCAGAAAGATTGCACAGCCAAACTACGCACCTTGCATTAATGTCCCATTTGCCTGGGGGCACTGTATACTTTCCTCTACAAAGGAAAAACATCATTGCTGTCAGCTAGAGCTTTTGGTACAATGAATAAGTGAAATAGATAACGTGAAACTAAACTCCTGTGAAAAGAATGAGCCTCTCACTTCAATATAATCCCTGCTGTGTATCTTCCTAACAGCATGTTTCCCATTGACAAAATGCAAATACCATTTATTTTTCTGTCATTGATTTGCTTACAGAAAGCAGCAGAAATCTAATATGTGCAGCAAATACTGAGTCACTTTATCTTCTGTATAAATTTTTATTATTACTGTATAAAGCACATCAAAGAGCTCAGTTTGCATGGGAGAAATCACACTTTAAGTAGGTGGTTACGAAAGCTGTTATTTTTCACTTTAAGTGATTATTTTCTAGGTCTCTGGTACTGATTATGGGAAATTCCCAACTTCAAATAAATAACCAGTTGTTGTATGCATTTGTCATTCCTGAGCCCCATCTTCTGCCCCCACGTAATTCTCTTTGAGGCTTGCCTAGTGGAGGACATGTGACCAGAGCTACTGGAAAAGGGCAAATGCACACCATCTTTTATAAAAGAAACCTCTCCAGTCTAAAGTAATGGCAAAATCTCTTCAAATAGACCTAGGGCATGATATTTGAAGAGAATCATAGAATCAAGAGGCTTGTGTCCTGTGATGTCTCATTGTTGAATTAGACCAATATATTAGCGGTAATCTCCAAAATCCTGTGAGAGTGGTGTGAGGTCCTGGACTGTCGCTGTGGCTGCGCCATGGCTTTTCATGTTTTTGATATAGGGTGGATGAAAATTGGCTGATTACAATCCAACTGGGTGATACTCTGAAATCAAGGCTGTAGTTTGGTTTGTTATCTTGAAATTGCTTTATCTAAAAATGTGTATGTCCACTTCTGCTTTATCATTGCAGCTGGAGAGGAATGAGTTTCCTTTCCCCTTGAAGATTCAGGGGTGTTATAAGTTCACTTTGCACCATGTTTTGTCACCCAACTCATGTGGTCTTCATGTATGCCCTCTTTTCAGTCTAACTCTGATCTTTTTGTTGGATTTGCATTCCTATTTGAAGAGGTTATCATCTATTTCCAGGTAACACTTCTGTTCAGGAACAGTACCCTGTCTTCACTGGCTGGCTGCTGTCACTAGCACTTAGTACAGTCACTCTCCTCTTCTTAAACTGTTGCCTCTCCTCAACTCTGTCTTCTGCTAATTCTTCTCCTAAATTTAACTGTTGCTTCAGTGTATTGTTTGGAAAACCATTCTTGTTCGTCTTCCAGATTTTTTTAGGAGCCTCAGGAGAGAGGTTTCTGGTCTCCTTGTTTTCTGTTCTTAGGGCAAGACTTCAAAGCAGGAGCTGAGTTGCCTGCCCAGGGTAGGGAAGTCTGCAGATCTGTCTCTGTGTCTAGATTAAAATCGTGGTTACCTGTCATCAATCTCCTCACACTTGGAAATTAGCTCAGTGTTGTTGAGTGAGAGGTTATGAGTTATTTCATTACTGTTAAGGACGTTGTTGATGTTTTATTTTGTTACTCTGGCCTGCATCCTGGCCTTTGTTGAACTTGGCCAGCTGTGTCTTGCAGGCTCTTTCCAAGGTGTGGCCTTTGCATGTAGTCACACAGCCTGAGTTCCCCCCATGTTACTGATGTCGCAGCTTTCTTTCCCCTCCTGATGTGCTGTACAGACATGCAGTCAGATCTTAAATGCATAAATTACTCTCCTGATATTATCAGGAGGATATTGTGATCATAACTTCATCTTGTTTTGCTCTCTCCACCATGCTTACATAGTGAGTTTGCTTTCAGAGCCCTGCACATTCTGTCTCTAGCACACTTGTCAAATGGTCATTCACCAGTAAGATGCCAGCGTGGGGTACCAGCCTTCACTACCTACATGTTTGCTGGGACGTAGCATGGCATATCTGGTTCTGACATGCAGTTTTCCACACTGGAGAAGACTTTAATATGCAGCTGCCAAGACAATTATTGCTCTTGAAAACTTTCCTTCACTGCTTAAAGAAGGAATTGTGGCATAATTGTTAAGGACAAGCAACTTTTATTAGACTAAGTGATGTCTGTTGGAGTTGAAAATGGCAGGAGTGTTTTGGTTTTAGGTTATCTGGTTTAGCCTTGCTCTTAACCTCGGGGTGCGTTTCCACAGCAGCATAAGGTGTTTGGGCTGTCCCTCCTTCCAGGGCATGTGTGTTCCTCTCCCTCTCTTCTGTGACAGCAGATGCTCTTGAAACTTGGTGGTGGGTTGATTCAGACAGTGCTGAGAACTAAAGGCTTTTAGGTTAACTTTTTTAAAGCTTGTAGCCCACCTGTGGTGGAGTTTATGCAACTGGATAGTAAGAGGGAAGACTGGAATTCATAGTGGGGTTGGAGAAAGGTGAGGCTATTAGCTCTGACTTAGGTCAGCTTAAGTTTGTTGAGGAGATGCACCTTTAGCTAATCACAACTATGTACAAAAAGCATCTATGGTTAGTTTGACATAGTGCTTCTGCCCCTGACCAAAAATATCATTCGGTACTGTCATCTTCCTATGTATTTGGACTCTTAAGGTCTCTGGAGGTGCAGAGGTTGGTTTTTTGGTGGTGTGGTTTTTTGTTTTTTTTTCCCTCACTGGGTGAAACATTCTCCTGCCTATCAGTTAACAATTTCTCGTTATAGGTTTGTTTTGTTTTGTTTTGTTTTTCTGTAATACGTAGCTCTTGCTTAAACTGCATTCATTTGCAGAGGTTGATGCTGTGTGTGATCTGTGTGGTGGGTGAGAAGACTACAGAAATACTAAATATAAGTGCTGACTGACTACTCATTGGAGAAGGGGCAAGATGATACCTCCTTAGCATCTTGCTGAGGGGTGAGATTGCCATTCTCCTTCATAGTTACAGCTTTTCCTTTCCTCTCCTCTCCTTCCACGTTTTTGTATTACTGCATATTTGGACATTGTTGCTTTTGTACGCTGGGATGTAGAGAGAGGGATAATGTGTCCATTATCAGGTACCAACTCCGAAGGACTTCAGTGCTTTTTATGCCTGTAAGTAACTGCATACTTTAACCACTGCCATAGTGACATGCTCCTAGAGGAACTGACATTGTAGAATTTTTTTTTTT